>NGKF01000009.1:153678-189239 GCA_002162555.1 Monilinia aucupariae
TCCTCATCCTCATCCTCATCCTCATCCTCATCCTCATCCTCATCCTCATCCTCATCCTCACCCCAAATATCCCATATCCATATCCATATCCATAACAAACATTCCAATTCCAAAGCCTCCACATTTTCAATTCTCAAATCTAGAATTTATCATCGAGTTTGAAAATTTTGATATACAGTATAAGAGCCTGCGCCATCTATCTATTCCATCTATGTTTCGTAAATCTTACCCATCGTATCATAACATTTCCCAACTCCATCCTATGCCATGCAATAGAGTTCTGATAATAGTAACAACCATCATTGAGTAGTTGATCAACACCACACATATTCTTTTCGCCCGTACAATATCTTACAGCTCCCCGCCTCTCATAATTCAACCATCTCATGGCAATGCTCTCATAACCCCCTCAAACGCCACAAGCGCCACTGCATTCGCCGGGAATGCCCTTAAGAAACACGGCAAGAAGCCCCTCCAATACCCCTTCCACCCATTCTCCCGATAAACCTCCCTGGCCGCACTTTTCCAATTGGGAAATCGTCTCACGCCATCCCCCAACCCCCCCGCTAATGGATCCGTCATGATGCGTTGCTTCACCACATCACTCGGGTAACTCGTCATCCAAAAGACCTGTGCCGAGAGACCGCCGGCCCAAAAATTAACGGCGGGGATACTGAGAGTTGTATGTGTCGAGAGGAGGCGCGTGAAAACATCGTAGGAACCCCACCAGAAGAAGAAGAAAGAACGGAAGAACAGAGTGGCGCTGAGGCCATGGTATAAACCTGGAATCCCATGGTATCGATAGATTTTCCGTGCGCAGTCAATGGGACCACTGTATAGACGTTCGGATTTCTTACTCGAGTATTGAATTTGCAAGCGCGCTTTGAGGTGTTCGACTGGAGCGGCGATGAAACTTACCGTTGCGCCGGCCATGACGCCTGCCATGGCGTGGCCTAGGGAAGGAAGTTTATGGATTGGAGAATTCGTGAGAAGGTCGTCGGGACGCGCGAGACTAGATGGGGTGGCGGCCATGCGGTCGGGGGAGAAGAGGGTTTGGTGGAGGAGTTTCCGGTAGAAGGTTAGGGAGCCCAGCATTATGCTGTCCATGAACATCCATCCTACTAAGGGGGGAGTGGCGCCCTTGTAGAGACCCGTAAAGCCTTCATTACGGAGAGTGAGGAGAAGACATTGAAGAGGACCGTCGAATTGGGCCGCGGTGGAGGTTTGAAGACGAACTTTGATGGTATCGAATGGATGTCCCACTGTTTGATAGTTATGTGATTAGCATTTTGATTTCATCTCCCAGTAGAAAGAGAAAGGCCAATTGAACATTCGCATCCGCAACATCTTCCAACTGCAACCCCCCCAAAAGCTCAAAATCAGCATACCAGTAAGTTTCGACACCCCCGAAAACACACCCGCAACAAAACCTCGATAGTTCTTCGCCTCCCTCTTCTCTTCCCCCACCTCTTCCCCTTTTCCCTTTCCCTTTCCCATTCCCATTCCCATTCCCTTTCCCTTTCCCTTTCCCTTTCCCCTTCCCCTATGCTCTCCTACCTGCAAGCTTGATCCTGCAGTAGACCCCGTCGTCGCCATGCTTTCGAGTGACTTGTTTCTTGCTGGTTGCGAATACTAAGCCAAGTCATATCAAAAGGAAATGCAAAATGCGCTTGAGGGGAGGAAGTCGCATGCAGGATCTTCCTCGATTGCGTTTGTCTCGAGTAAGGGGGGTCTTGGATCGTACAGTATGAGATGGCTTATCAATTGATTCAAGGTGATGTTCCTTATATATGACGAGTTGATCTTTAAATCGATTGATATCACATGAAGATTTACTACTGTACGTACTTCGTATGTCGATTTTTCTCTAGTCCTTTTCCGCTCTTATCGGTCCAATCAGAGGATTGTATAGGATAAGGATGAAGATGGATAATAACCTTTAACCTTAACCTTAGTAATGCTACTACTTAAGGTTAGTGGAAACTTAAAAGTATTCCCGATCGGATAAGATGAGGTTTACTCCAAGTATACTCGTATATCACCAATCTATGACTGATCTGATTTGATTTGATTTAGACAATACTGACATATATACGGAATATATATCTATCTATATATCTACTCGAGTATAGAATATTATATCTATGATATCTATTATATCTATTATCCTTTCTACCAGTGTATAAAAGAGTCAATAAATGATCTTGAATAAAAACACATATAAAAATATGGCTCTCTTCTTAATGAAGAATATATATATATATATATATATATATTCTTACTAATGTAACTATTTTGCTTTGCTTTGCTTTTCAATTCATCCACTCTCAACCAACAATCTTCGAGCTTGATCGCAATACATACATACATACATAGGTATCATTTCAGGAAAATGACATCCTCTGAACGAGTTACGGAGTCTAAGAAGGGTATGGTAAATTGTTCATTCATTTATTCTACCGTTAGGATCCTCATCTACTTCCTCTATTGATCCTATCCTATCTCATTCCTCATATCCATCCCCCCCTCACCAAAAAAAACTAAAAAAAACTAACTCCTCCTCCTCCTCTCCTCAGTCTGGACAACCCTCATAACCAATACCTCCTACCTCTCCGGACTCATAACTCTCGACTATTCCCTGAAAAAGAACCATTCCAAATATCCCCTCGTAGCCCTCTACACCGACGCCTTCCCCCCCGAAGGCCACGCCGCGCTCGAAGCCCGCGGCATCCCCAAACAACGCATCGAGTACCTGCTCCCCAAGAACGGCGGCAAAGATTACTCCAACGACCCTCGATTCTACGATTGTTGGTCCAAACTCGCGCCGTTCAGCCTGGTCGAATATGAGCGCGTCGTGCAGCTCGACAGCGACATGTTGGTGCTGCAGAACATGGACGAGCTGATGGAGATGGATCTGGATGCTCCCGAGGTGGCCGGGAAGGGCGATCGAGTTTTCGCCGCCGGTCATGCCTGTGTCTGTAATCCGTTGAAGAAGAAACATTATCCGGCTGATTGGTATGTTTGATGTGGATAGATTATGTCTACATTCATGGTTACGATATACTGACCAAAACCCTCCTAGGATCTCCGAAAACTGCGCCTTCACATCCCAACACTCCACCCCCGACATAGCGCAAACGACCGGCCCACCACCCAACACGTCGCCCCTCGGCTTCATGAACGGCGGACTCCAAGTCGTCAACCCCTCATCGGGAGTCTACAACGCGATCCTCGACCATCTCTCCTCGGACGCGGCGATCAACATGGATTTTGCCGACCAATCACTTCTCTCGGATCTCTTCAAGGATCGCTGGGTTCCCCTGCCATATACGTATAATGCGTTAAAGACGATGAGGTGGGAGGGAGTGCACTCTCAGATCTGGAGGGACGAATGCGTGAAGAATATTCATTATCTGCTGGCGCCGAAACCGTGGGATGAGATGGATGAGGAGGGCAATTTTGTGGGGGAGAATGAGTCGCATGGGTGGTGGGTGAAACATAATCAGGAGAGGCTGGCGGGGGAAAGGGAGAGAGGAATCACGATTGATGGATTTTAGATGGTTGATTTGCTTTCTTTGATAATGGTGACAAATAAGACAAAGAAGATGACGATGACGATGATGATCAACATACAAACATACGTAGAAAAATCAAAGATACATAAAAACAAACACACACAGAAGCAACACACGTGATATCAAGATTCCTAGTCAAATGCTTAATTCAACACCTTCAAGCGAAAACCAAAGACAGGAGAAAATACAGAGAAGAACGGACAGAAAAGCACAATGTTGAGAAATCCAACAACAAAAACAACAACCGCATACCTACCCACCCAAAATTTCAAGGAAAATTCATATATACATACGTGTACAACTGGTACCACTGGTACATATACATAATTATAAGGAAGAAAACTCATCCTGGGGGTGGGTGGGGATTATGTAGTGTGTGTATGTAAATGTAGGTGTATAGTTAGGATGAGTGAGTGATGAGAAATGGAAATAGAAATGGAAATCGATACATATATTATGAACTTTGCAGTACATATACGTTGCATAAAAGATAATATATGTATGCGAGTGCGTGAGAGAGAGACAGGAACTTCCACCCCCTCTCCTTCAAAAGAATACTGGGTATCAAGACTTTTTATTCCTTTCTTCCTAATATTCAATTTCTCTTTCCCCCAGATAGACCTACGACGCACAACGCGCTCCACGATGTGATACAGCGCTCGCTACCTTATCTATGTGCCTTAAAACTATGCACTATGCATTGGATTGAATGGCGCCAAATACCATACCCTCCCCTAGGTTGCTATCGTCTCAATTCGCCATTCGTATTCCCTCCCGACTACATGATTGAACAAAACGCCTCGGCGCCATTCCGGAATTTCGCCATGCATGCACAAATGATCTTACATGCTGTTCATCCATCATCCGTCATCTTCTGTCCTCGTTTTCATCCTCATCCTCATCCTCATCCTCAACCTCACAACATAGCGTCCGTCTCCTCTAACCAAGCCCTCGCTAGATCCTTGGCTAATCCCAGTCGCAATATCATTAAAATGTCATCCGCCGTCATGCCCGACTTAATTCCCTTCCTCCAATCCCACCCTCTCTTAATACCTTCTTTATTCAATAAGGCACTTGCGGTAACCGATTTATGGAATTGTGATGCCATCATCGAACTACCTACCATGGAGAAACTCCCACTTGTACCTGAGCCCGATTGGCTTAGTAAGTCCATAGGGGTAGAGCCTTTGAGACCCGAGGCGCTTTTTATGACCGTTTCAAGGAAGGCGTTGCAGACCGAGTAGATGCGCGGACCGATACCTTGAATATCTTCGATCGTGCGGAGGAGAATGTCAATTTGCGATGTGTTGAGGAGGGAATCTGGTTGATTGACGAAGGGCATAGCTTCACCTAGCAGTGCGAGTATATAATGAACGGTTATAACAGTTCCACGATCTTCGTCGTAGATTCCACCACGAATACTATCGCCAGAACTAATTATCAGTGCTAGTAGAGCATTGGCTGCTTCTGATCTTCTGGAGATTGAACCCAATGATGGTTTAGAACCTGGTGATAATGTGACTTCTTGATCCCTGAGGCTATAAAATCTACGAAGTGTTGCGTAACCGCTCAATGAGGTGTGAACAAGTTCTGCTGCTTCGAGATCCATGCTAGACATTTCATTTAGAGCGTTCTTTGGTGACGAGATTAGGCGTTGTAAATGGTCATCCAATTCAGCCTCTGGAGGATAAGCTGTGGAATAGACTAGGCATAATTGAATAAGAGTGTCAAGAACATCCTTGACCTTGGCGGAATTATGAGCTAAAGCATAATACCACAAGGCTTCTCCAGGTGAAATGTTGTCTCTGGCAAGTGAGTCGGCATATGACTACAGAATGTTAGCTGATACTAAAGAAAGATATGGAAAGACCAGAAAATACGTACCATTGCGATGGCCTCAGCTTGAGAACTCATGCCAAGATCATTGAGTAATCGCCAAAGTTTATCGACGATCCCAGCACTATCAAGCTTGACTGTTCTCATAATTTCTTCCACCATCTCCACAGATCGCTTTTCTGAGTCAAGTCTACCCAGCACAGCGATGGCCAATTCCCAACCTTCCTTCGATACTTCGATGTTTCCAACCACAGCAGACAATTCCGGCACCTCCTGCAACGACCTTGCATACGTAATAAGGGTCAGATCTTTTACACCATCCTGTACAGCTAATCCGCCAAGATTTATAAGATCAAGATCTTCTTGATCAAGTTCGCCTGCTGCGAGTAGTCCTTGAGGTTCGTTGCGAGGAAGCCATCCAGCCAATGATGCAACTTCGGCTAGAGCTGAAGACACAGGTCCGGACCAAGCACGCAAAATGCAGATGAGAGATTCAGTGTCTCCTTGAAATAGACAAGCTAGTCCCACCTCAACCATATCGTTGCTATTGACATGGAAGTCAGTATTGCTAGCAGCTACAACCTCAAAGGCTCGTCGAAGCTTTCGAAGATCATTTTCTGACTCGTAACTAATGGCAGAAGCACGAAGGCTACTCATTGATCTGCCAGGAGCGAAGCGCCTGTCGTCTTTCTCCTCGTCATGCCATACAAGCAAACCAATTGTTGCTTCACACCAATCCTGAGAGTTTTCAATAATAGGAATGGACTCTCCCATAACCAAACTGTAAAGTGTAAGAAGATTCTGGTAAATATTCCACGGTACCCTGCTTGCGGCTTTCTTTGCAAGGCTACTATAATCTCCACCTCGACTGCTTTTCAAAGAGGGCCGACCAAACCCTTCTGACGCACGGTGAGCGCCCCCTTCAGCAAATTGTTTTAAGTCTTCCGTGGCCTGTGATATCCGAAGTCGGAATAGTTTCCAGTCATTCCCATGAATGTTCCAATCTCCATGTACTGCAGGACATAGAGAGAGAACATTGATCGCATCTTCTACTACTTTCTCCACGTTCTGCAAGGCCACCCCAGTAAAGCCATCTGCTCCGCCTTGAGAGTTCAGATCGTCTGCGTCAGACCATGAGTATCTCCAACCGGCGCTCTTGAGGCAATTGATGACAGCTATAAGTCTCCCACGAACGACGTTGTTATGGACGGTGGTCCAAAATAAGTGGTGAGAAGCTGGGCTCGGTCTGGAGGCTTGGATTTCTTGAAGCTGATGCGGAAATGGATCATGATACACCTCTAGCCAATCTAGCATAATTTGGGGAAGAGGTTTGACCACAGTTCCAAATCCCTTTTCCACAGGCTTAGAGTGATGAATTTGCAATGCAAGATGAGCCAGGTAGTTAGCCTTTGCAAATTCCGAGGCTGCTGGGCCTGGACCGATAACAGAAGCGTAGTCCTGCTCATTGTGGACCACGCTTCGATCGCTGTACTCCTGCCAAAGTGCGGTTAACTCGCAGGGTATAATTGTTAAAGCACGTTGGAGTTTTCCCTCATTATCCGCTGTTCCTACACCCTGTTCGTAGAGCTTTGTGATTATTCCCTCCGTCTTCAATATCAAATCGTCCTCTTCGTCCACAGCAGGAATTCCCTGGCTCTGAGATATATTTTTCGCAATACTAGCAAAATCAGAAGTTGGTACCTTTTCCCCCCTTGATTGCGCCAAAGATCCTCTGAAGTCTATCAGTTGGTTCCCCTTGCTCTGTCCCATATCCTCATTTGTACTGGTGAACCGGACTGAATTGCCATGCTGATTGAATATATTGCCGCTCATAGACTTTGTTACACGCGACTCGGATCGATAATCTTCCATGTCTTCCTCCTCATAGCTGCCGTCTTCACTCCCCATATCTTGGTCGTCATTGTATGAACCTGCATATCGCTTGCGGGCCTTCGTATCAAACCTGGTATTCTCATCATCATCTTCTTCCTCTTCCTCTTCACTCCCCGATGGCGATCGTAAGCTCCTTTGCGACTTTTGAGATTTGTTGCCAAATACTGTTCTTTGTGGTTTCGAGACTGGACGCGTGAAGAGGGGAGAGGAAAACTGTGGACTTTGAAGCTCAGAATGACCAAAATCCGATTGAGAGTGGCCGAAGTCTGATTGCTGTGAATACTCCGAATATCCAAATGCTGACTTGTTTGGAGTTGGGCTTCGCATCGTGCTTTCAAAAAATGATGATGGCGCTGGTCCGGCAGGGGTATATGAACCGGCAGATGAAGTAGGAGCTCCAGCTGGCGTAGTCGATGGGTTGTTTGAAGTTCCAAAACTGAATCTACTATTGGTACTTCGGTTTGGTGTTGAAGGAAGGCTTGAGGAATACTCAAAGCCAGGCATCTTGCACTCGATCGTACGTATCCGACAATGGCAGAAACCTGTAACTATTATGCGCTTTGCTGTTCAAGAGTGCAAGCTTAAGTTGTCGAATTTGAGCTTTGTCGGCGATCCAAGGGAGATTTTTGTACACGGCTGATATTCATTGGCAAAAGTTCCCCTACAAGGCCTTGTCCAATCATTTTCATAACCATCGCAATAATTAGCGCCAAACTTTATTTCACGCGTCGGCAATACCTAGACGATAATACTCACTTGAGTAGACAATTTCTGGGAGCTCAGGTAAAGGTTATTATAAAATTCTAATTACATGATACTGCGCATTATCAGAATTGTGTGTTTGATGCTGCAGTAATGCCAAGGTAACTCAATTCTTTCCCTTTCCGCACATTATGGTTTCTAATATAGTTTTGTTTACAGAGAAATAATCACGGTCCAGGCCGGCCAGTGCGGCAACAGCAGTCAGTAAACCCCTCGTTTGGTTCTGCGAAATGGAGGGAATTCTAATGGGGATCTTTGGCAGTCGGTAGTCAATTCTGGCAGCAACTATGTCAGGAACATGGCATAAGCCAAGATGGTAATCTTGAGGAATTTGCAACGGAGGGAGGGGATAGGAAGGACGTCTTTTTCTACCAGTCCGACGACACACGATATATCCCTCGAGCTATCCTGATCGACTTAGAGCCTCGTGTATGTGCTTCTTGGGCTGTTATACTATGTGTTTGGGCTACTGGGGTGTTAATTTGTGGTTATTTAGGTTCTCAATGGTATTCAAACTGGCCCATACAGAAATATTTACAACCCGGAGAACTTCTTTGTTGGAAAGAATGGTTCGGGTGCCGCAAACAATTGGGGAGATGGATATCAAACAGGCGAATCCGTACATGAAGAAATTATGGAAATGCTTGATCGAGAGGCGGATGGTAGTGACTCGCTCGAAGTAGGTAACCAACCGATCACGGTATACAAGTGTTGAAGCTAACCGGAGTAGGGCTTCATGATGTTGCATTCTATAGCAGGTGGTACTGGTTCTGGATTGGGATCTTTTCTACTTGAAAGGCTGAACGATCGCTTCCCCAAGAAGATCATCCAAACATACTCCGTATTTCCAGATACCACAAATTCTGGCGATGTCGTTGTGCATCCATATAACAGTTTACTTTCGATGCGAAGATTAACACAGAATGCCGACTCAGTAGTTGTGCTTGATAATGGAGCACTATCTAGAATTGCTGCGGATAGGCTACATGTCCAAGAGCCATCATTTCAACAAACTAATCAGCTGGTCAGTAATACCCTTTCCTGAATGCAATCTGCATTACTGATATGTATAGGTTTCTACTGTGATGTCAGCCAGTACTACCACGCTTAGATACCCAGGATATATGCACAACGATCTCGTTAGCATAGTCGCTTCTCTCATCCCAACACCTCGTTGCCACTTCTTGATGACCGCCTATACCCCATTCACCGGAAACAATGTTGAACAAGCGAAGACGGTGCGAAAGACTACAGTTCTAGATGTCATGCGAAGACTTCTGCAGCCCAAGAACCGCATGGTCTCTACCATTCCAGGCAAGAAGAGTTGTTATATATCGATCCTGAACGTGATTCAAGGAGATGTCGATCCCACCGATGTTCATAAAAGTCTTCTCAGAATTCGTGAGCGACGACTTGCGACCTTCATTCCTTGGGGTCCAGCGAGTATTCAAGTGGCATTGACGAAAAAGAGTCCATACATACCCATGAATCACAGGGTGAGTGGGCTCATGCTGGCAAATCACACAAGTATAGCAACCGTGAGTTTCCTGTCGAAAGCCATTGATCCCCCCACAAACACTAATCTACGATAGCTATTTAAACGTATTGTAAGGCAATACGATGGAATGCGCAAGCGCAATGCTTTCATGGAAGGTTACAAGAAAACCGCTCCGTTTGCTGACAATCTCAATGAGTTTGATGAGGCAAGGGAGGTGGTGACGGATCTTATTTCAGAGTATGAAGCTGCAGAAGATGCAGATTACCTTAGTCCTGATACTGGCAACAATGCACCAGCAGGAGAAGCAAGCGATAGGAGGCTTCCTTAACCGCTTGTACATTTAGATACGGATGAAAGTGCATTTGTTGGAGTCGAAGGTCACGATTTTAAGATGGGAGGCTCATTTGGCGTTTTACAAGGATGATTAATGATGATACCAATAAAGAAGTTTCTATTATTTCATCTGAGAACGTGACATGCCGAATCGTCTTTACTGAAAAGAATCTTCGTTGCATTATTCTTCGGTTTGATCCCGGCCGTACCTTTCACCTTTAGTCATGAACTCATGTCAAGGTAATTCTGCCCCACCATGAATCAATGCTTGGCATGATCGACATGATGATTACATCACAATTCCGAGAGCCCCTCAATTTCTCCCATGGTCTTTCTGTGTGTCGGAGCATACTCGTACTTGGTTGGCAACTTGGTATTGTCCTGGCTATTCGAAGTCGGTCTCTAACAAGGAAGAAAGAAGATGTGCCTTGATATTGGTACCTGAGTAGGGTGGAGTATTATTTGGTCATAGGGCGGGCATACATGGCTTTGAAAGTTCGAAGACCTTTTTAACCCTCCTCCCTTCTCTTTTGTCTTCTCTCTTCATACCGCAAACAAAGCATCACACCAATATATACCACCGATTCGCAACAAAGCATCACACAATTGTCCATTCTTCCACCTCCAAACCAACACAAAGTAAGTCTTTCCTTCAAAAAAAAAGCATCCAAGTTATACCTCCCACCTACCTCTCTCTCTCTCTAACAATCTTCAGAACACACACACACACAATGCCAGAACAACAATCCAAAGCCGACCTCATCGCTGAGCGTCAATCCAAACTCCCTCTCCCCGAAGATCCCCCCGTCGCCTCCGACTGGAACTCCGCAGATGCAACCAAAGTCAACGTGGGATCAGGCCGAGATGTAACGAGCCAGACCTCCACCGGCAATGCCCAACAATCAGGATTGGAGGGTGCGGCCACGGGTGGCAGTGGTGTGCGAGAAGCTGGCGGTGTTGATTTGAGCAATATTGGACGGGAGGGTGTGGAGAAGAAGAACTAGGGGTGAAAGAAGCGAAATGTACTCCTTTTTATGTGGGGATGGTTGGTGAGGGTTTATGCGACGGCCTGTATGGATGGATTGGATTGGATGGGATGGGATGGGATGCTGTACTATACGCATTATGTAAGGAATTGGATACGAAGTGCTTTTGAAAAGCCTTTAAAAACTTGACGTTGAGTTCAAACTCTTGCTTGTGATACATTGGTTTGGTGATTTGATTGAATCGAATATGACGATAATCATTGATTGAAGCTGCTTCTTTTCGAAAGTCTCATTCTCTTCGAAGAACAGAGTACAAGATTCGAATCTGTCAATTGCCACAAAGTACGCTTGGTTGAGGAGAGATGTAGAATAAACATCGGCTGTGTGGCAAGCAACCTCAAGGGCTAGGAGTCCAGTCTGACGATAAGGTTAGCACGTGACAAACACCCTCCCCTCGAAATGGCACCAGTTTATCTGTCGCTGACGTCGTCGAAACGTGCAGAAGTGCCACCACTATTTTTAAGAATCTCCACAAGTTCCACATTTCTATGAGTTGATGGGAACAGTTCCGACACCTTTTCAAGGATAATCATGCAATTCTTTGGCTTTGAGAATGATGTCATGATGTCATGTCCTACGCCAAACTGCACATTTAAGCATAGGACAAAGGATGTCCAAGTGTGAACTGAATTCAAACAAACAACTTGCCTGTTATCCTTCTATCTTCAGATCCTCAAACAATAATACTTCGAACTTTCAAATAGCAAGATTCGATACAAATACCCATCAAGTCGCCATCAAAATGACTAGTGCCGGTACAAAGGTAAATGGCCCTCTCCTGTTCGACCAGATTCTTGTGACTATATCTTGAGTTGCAGATCAATTCAATATGATGAGATCATGTCGCGAAGTCTTTGCCTCACAGTTCCTATCTTTTATCATGGATGCTAACACATCTCTGACCAGGTCAACGATCCACACTCGGTTATCAAGGAAAGCGCAGGAGCAGTAGCATCAGACTCTCTTGCAGCCGAGTCAACGAGATCTGGAGGAGGCTTTGCTGAGAATCGTGATGGCGAACCATTAGGTGTGGCGGGTTCGAATTCCACATTCGCAAATACCAATACATCAGGAGCTGCACGTCTGGACCCTGCCTCGGATGCTGAAGCACGAATGGCCACAGAAGACTGGGCAGAAGAAAAGAAACTTGGAGCATCTGGCTCATATCAGAAAGATGCCGGTAATCCCAATGTACCAAAGGAGACAAGCAATGCGGGAGTGGCTCCGAGTTATGTATCCAGTCAATACCAGGCTGATGGCAAACCAAAAGGGAAGAATCTGACGGAAGGTGGGTTTGATAGCAGCGATTCAAAGAATGCCAGCTTTAACTCGGAAATTGGAGGGAAGAATGATCCCAGTCGACTTGCTGAACAGAAGCTGCAGAGGGAAAATGCTCAATCCGCACATGATGCTGGATTCCCTAGAGATAAGGGGACTTCAGGAGGAACCCCATATGACGCTTTGGGCAGAGATGCCGCAGCTTAGAGATAGGAAACGGCTGTAATGATAGTTAATGGCCATCCAAAATCACCTTGACATTTTGTAGTGACCTTGATTACTACCGTTGTAGACCGGACTTCCAAGATCTGTGATGGGTGTGTTGAATAACCAAACCAATGCATAATCACGTGAGGCGGTACTTGGAAGAAAGTCTGCTTATAAAATCAATACCCTCCTCCTGCTTACAATCCGAGATGATACGATAATATGAGCACTTGACTCACTTGGTCACAACCAAACACTTGATATAAGTACATGATTCGACTCGTATTCGTCCTGTGCTATGAAGTGCTCGAGTAGAGAAAAGGTATATCTGTACGAGTAGCATCCAAAGTCACCTCTGAGCTTGCCCTACAACAACGCGTGCCTGAAATCTAAGGATATAAACACGACCAAACAGTAATCTCATTCAACAATTCTCATTGAGGATCAATAACTTCATATTCCTGCCATTGACCATAACGGATTATCGAGATCTTGAATTGCTGCATTCAAAAGCAAATCACATCCCATCACATCCATTCTGATTCTAGGTCAGAGTCCATTTTTTGGTAAGGCGCTAGTACCACCTCTCGCTTAAGTAAATCTCCCACCACCACGAAATTTCTCAAATATTTCCCAGAGTACTGTTACCGTTGCCCAAATCTTTCAATTTCCCGTCAACCAGATCAATACTCCAACATGGCGGAACAACTTATCCTCAAGGGCACCCTCGAGGGCCACAGCGGCTGGGTCACCTCTCTTGCGACTTCTCTCGAGAACCCAAACATGCTCTTGTCTGGCTCTCGCGATAAGTCTCTCATCATCTGGAATTTGACCCGCGATGAGACCTCTTATGGTTACCCAAAGAGATCTCTCCACGGACACTCTCACATCGTTTCTGACTGTGTACGTTACCTGAAATTGATGGCTCTTTGGGACTATGAGCGCAATCTGCAGATTGGCAATTGAAAGCTAAGACTTTGATTTCTAGGTGATCTCCTCCGATGGTGCTTACGCTCTTTCCGCATCCTGGGACAAGACTCTCCGCCTCTGGGAGCTTGCCACTGGAACCACCACCCGCCGATTTGTTGGACACAACAACGACGTCCTTTCCGTTTCTTTCTCTGCCGATAACAGACAAATTGTCTCCGGATCCCGCGACCGTACAATTAAGTTGTGGAACACCCTCGGTGACTGCAAGTTCACCATCACTGAGAAGGGACACGCCGATTGGGTTTCTTGCGTTAGATTCAGCCCTAACCCACAAAACCCTGTCATTGTCTCCTCTGGATGGGACAAGCTTGTCAAGGTAAGCTATATTTGTTCTCTGTGGTACCACAAAAATGGAGTTGTGCGAAGTCTATATGATGTTTTGCAACTAAAAGTATTTGCTACTTCAGAGCCTGGGAGACCAGGCCATGAGACAACTAACACCATTGCCCTGAAATTGTCTTCGCATAACTCATTTGGTACCGAATTTACTTGCCTGGAACCAAAATGCTAATGATCAATTCTTAGGTGTGGGAGCTCAGCTCTTGCAGATTGCAAACCGACCACATCGGACACTCCGGTTACATCAACACTGTCACCATCTCCCCAGACGGATCCCTTTGCGCCTCCGGAGGAAAGGACGGAACCACCATGTTGTGGGACTTGAACGAGTCTAAGCACCTTTACTCCTTGAACGCTGGTGATGAGATCCACGCCCTCGTTTTCTCCCCTAACAGATACTGGCTTTGCGCTGCCACCTCCAGCAGCATCATCATCTTCGATTTGGAGAAGAAGAGCAAGGTTGACGAGTTGAAGCCAGAGTTCCAAGCTGTTGGCAAGAAGAGCAGAGAGCCAGAGTGTGTCAGTTTGGCATGGAGCGCAGATGGACAAACTTTGTTCGCAGGTTACACAGACAACATCATTCGGGCTTGGGGTGTTATGTCGAGAGCGTAAAGGGGTGGTGTAAAGGGCGTGTGTCATTGATCTTGAGGTTTTATGGCTTTTCCGGGGTTTGTGGTTCCTTGTCGTTTGGCAGGATGTACTTCAAAACATGGCATAGCAAAAGGCTCATGGGCATGAGAAATCCAAACAACGTAAAAAGTAATCTCCATACATTATAATCATCATGCCGTGAGTGTGAAATGTTACATCTACTCCAGGAACGAGTGGATTTGGTGAAACTTGGCCCACCCGAGGAGAAGATAAGGATAAGCTGCGCTACGTTCAGCAGGTGTTTTCATGGGCGCGTCCCCGGAACTTTAAACTCGTGTGTGAATTTCAATTTCCTGTGATGATTGATCATGATAATGGAACAATCCCCCTACCCAACAACTAACAATCGCTCAGCATGGTTGCTTGCCCCATCTGCGAAAAACAGGTGAAAGCCAAAGATATTAATAGCCACATTGATTCAGGATGTGAAGATTTTGTTGATACCATTTCTCCGCCACTCACTCAACAACAGAATGGGACTACCACTTCACAGAAGCCGTCCGTCTCAAACTTCTTCTCAACTCCTGCGGCCAAGAAGGCCGCGTCTTTCTCTACGCCAAAGATCGAACCCAGCCCCACACCTAGTTTTCAGCAGAAAGTGCAGCTTAATGGAAATATTACAGGAAACCAGACAGTTCATCGACAAGTGGATAGAACTGCGAGTGGCTCCCTCACGGTCCATCGGAAGAGATCGTTTGATATTGAAGCCGGGGCAGAAGAAAAGGAAGAAAATGATATTGTAGACCCGCCAGCTAAGAAGACTAAGACCAATGCCTTTCAGAAAGCCGCCCCATTGGCAGAACGAATGCGCCCACGAAGTCTAGACGAAGTATTTGGTCAGGAATTAGTTGGTCCACAAGGAGTTTTACGAAGCCTTATTGAACAAGATCGTGTTCCGTCAATGATATTATGGGGAGGAGCTGGCACTGGGAAAACTACCATTGCACGATGTGTAGCTGCAATGGTGGGAAGTCGGTTTGTCGAGATCAACAGTACATCTTCTGGGGTAGGAGAGGTGAAGAAGATATTTGCTGAGGCAAGAGGGGAGCTGGGTCTAACCGGGAGGAAGACTATAATCTTCTGTGATGAGATACATCGATTTTCGAAAAGTCAACAGGATGTGTTTCTTGGCCCTGTTGAAAGTGGGCAAATTACTTTGATAGGAGCTACAACCGAAAATCCGTCTTTTAAAGTACAGAACGCTTTGCTATCTAGATGCCGAACATTCACGCTGTCGAAGTTGACAGATAATGATATACTGGAAATATTGCAGAGGGCTTTAAAGACCGAGGGCCCCAACTACACCCCTACGGATCTTGTGGATGCAGAGCTTTTAAAGTATTTGTCTGCTTTCTCTGACGGTGATGCTCGGACAGCCCTGAATCTTCTAGAGCTAGCCATGAGTCTATCTACACGGCCAAATGCTACCAAAGAAGACATCAAAGCCTCTCTTACCAAAACGCTGGTATATGATAGAGCCGGCGACCAACACTACGATACTATTTCTGCCTTCCACAAATCAGTAAGAGGTAGTGATCCAGATGCTGCCCTATATTACCTCGCAAGAATGCTTCAATCAGGAGAAGATCCTCTATACATAGCTCGACGAATGGTAGTGATAGCATCTGAGGATGTAGGACTAGCCGATAACACAATGCTAACACTCGCAACTAGCACATACACCGCGTGTGAGAAGATTGGCATGCCAGAATGCCGAATCGTAATGGCTCATGCTACTGTAGCTTTGTGTTTGGCACCCAAGAGCACGAGAGCATATAGGGGATTAAATAATGCATTCTCTGCGTTGAAAGAACCCGGGGTTGCTAGTTTGAGCATTCCTATTCATCTAAGAAATGCGCCTACAAAGTTGATGAAGGAATTGGGTTACGGAGATCAGTATAAGTATAACCCTAATTATAAGGAGGGGAGAGTAGTTCAGGAATATCTACCGGAAGAATTGAGAGGCAGGAAATTCTTAGAGGATAGGGATTTGGGTACGGAAATTGATGCGGGGGCTTGGCCTTGAGCTCAGGCGGACTGTTGTTATATATACCTGGTGCATTGCGATGGTGTTTGGGTCCATGATTGGCGTTACAGCGGGTGCATCTTGTCATAGGGATCATAAAAGTGTATCTTTGTTGGTAGGGCAAATGTGAAGTTGCGTGCGCGCAACGATTTATGTAAGTCTTTACATATAACAAAAAGAAACGCCTAATTCTTAAGCGGAAGCCAATTCATCATTGTGTTATAGGCCTCCTTGAAAAGTGGCCCAATTTTCAGCCCCAGAACTCCTCGCTGAATGCGCATGCACCGCTCCATACGGACCATACTCCCATGCCCAACCTAAATTATTAACCGTTGCCTTCCTCTATATTGACTCTTTACAGCTCCAGTGATAACGAATCTTCCTCCGTGGGGCGAGGCGGTTGAGGCTGATGTAGCGTTTTTCTCTTCGTCGGCGCGCCCTTTCTAAAGTACTGCTTCTCTGCATTAACAACCATACTACGCTCATCCAGCGCCAGCTCTCCCATCTTTCCTTTCCCATTCCCCCCATATGGATTTCCCTTGTCCCCGGCCACCAAACTCAACATCGCACGTTCCCATAGCTCATGCCTCTCCTTGCTCTTTGGATCTCTGCCCGCCATCCGCTTCATGTCCCTATCTTTGCCCACCTTCCCCACCTTCACCAATCGCCTCAGAGCCTCCTCTCCCATCCTCGCATTCTTTGCTGCCTCTTCACGGATCCTCCGCGGGTCCGTCACGCGCTCACTTTCTTTGGGCGTCCATTTAAACGTGTGCTTGCTGGGAAACGCGGGGAATCCTTTGGGGATATATGACTTTTGCGCTTTTTCCACCTCACCATTCAGCTCCACGCCCAATATCCTCGCAATATCCTTGCTCGTCCTATCCTCTGCCGGCGCGGGTTCCAGCTCGAGACTTAATTTTGCCGCGGAAATTGGAGGTCGGAGATGGGGCTCTAATGATGCGAGAGGGATTTGGTAGCGATTGAAGGCGTAGGTGACATCATGCGGTATCGGTGCATTTCTTCGTGCATTCAGCATCGACGCTGTGACTTGGGCGAGTAGATGCGAAGTATCTTGTGAGGGGAAAGACAAATCGTTAATACAAGGCCGATCAGCCAAGGACTGGGAAATACAAACAAGTATCGACTTCCGAACACATAGCCTCCAGCGCCTCCTCCGTCGCCCGATCATATCCCACATGAGCCAGGACCTGACAGATCGTCTTGCGCAACAGCGTCCGCACGTCGCTGTCGAAGAGTGAGGATTCCATCTTATCGGTATAACACAATTCTTGCTCGGGCGGGGGCGTTTGTGGGAGCGCGGGCGACATGCGTTGCCTTTTGCAATGCGGTTCGTCCATATCGTCGTCGCTGGAATTCGGAGTGGATCTCTTTCATGACACTGGGACCATGATCGCAGTTGTTGTGCTGGGGTTCTTTTTTGCGCGGGTCGCAACTTTAAATATAAAACTTATTGCGAAGCTTTGGGTGGGAGGAACGACTTATAGAGCCGTGGCGTAATCCAATTAATTGAGCTATCGAGTCATTAAAAGGTAACTTTTCGTGAATTCATGCTTGTGAATTTAGAGGATCAGAATGATCAATCACGTGTAGAATTCGAGTTGGTGATGGGAACTTAGTGCCTGAGGCAGCACGCGCTAAAATTGGCTCCGGCTATCGTGGGATGCATCATGCGATTTTGAACCTCAAGACCGAGCGAGTAAAAGAGATACAGAATCATATATTCTCCCTTCCGAAACCAATATACACAATGGCGATCAAACCAATTACTGGAGTAAGTTTCTCTGGCGGTGGAAGGGAGTGAGGAACTTCGATTTGGGAGCGTTGAAAGTTGGGGAGAATGAACTTGATTTGGCTGGGATTGGATTGGATTGGATCAATAGGCTGACGTTTATGCTGTAGATGCTCCGAAGAGGGCTCGTTCTAGACCTTAGCGTTGCTCTCGGTATGTAGTGAATGAATGCCTTGGGAGAATGTCGAAGAGAAGGATGAATGGAGCGGCAGGATGGGGTAGGGATGAAGCGAATCAGTCAACTAACACCACCACCCACCCACCAGGTATCGGAACCGCATTCGGACATCTTTTCTGGTAAGCCATTCCGCCTCTTCATGAGGGGCCTCGAGACAAAAACGATATTGACAAGACAATAGGTACGGGTACCACGTCCCAGCTGTCCGCAAGCGCGATGCTTTCTACGCCAGGTTGGAGGATCAGAGAGCTGCCAATGCTGCTGCATAGAGGAGCGGAGATAGATAAGTGGATGGTATAGACTGGACTGGATGCTTTTGTTCTGGTGGATGCATGCATGTCATTGAGGGGAGAGGAATGGAGCGAAGGAACATTGCATGCTGGGAGGCTGGAATGGATTGGCAAGTTGTACATTACCGATATCGATAATGCTTTGGCAATGCATGCATGTTTTCTCTGGGGAGTTGTGAGAAGTGCTTTTGGGGATGGCGTGCGTCTATGTTGGAAGGGGGGAAGTGCAAATTCTGAATGGCGGAACCTTGGGGGTATTGCCTCAACGAATTCCGAAAGCAGGGTCCATCGATTGCTATGAGAGGTGCAGTGAAAATGCTCTTGGGCAAACCATTTTCATGAGCCTTAAGCTGGTAAGAAAGTCACACCTCAAGATCGGGAAGCTTGGGATATCTGTTGCGTCGAAGACAAGACGTTTCACGGTGAAGCTGTATGTTTGGGATCATACTTTATGTCGACACCGGTATTGTACTCCCAACCTCTCTATGATATACCCGATACATCATTCTCGAAGCCAAGTAGCAAGCTCAATCAGCTTATGGCATTCCCAATGTTCAGTCAATGATTGGTATTGCTTAGAAACATGGCAGCCCATCACGTGTACCATGCCTCATTCAGACGCCTGATCTGCGATATGAAGTAAAAGCCAAATGCGCTCTTCATTAACTTCTCCGTCGCAAGCCCTTTCCCTCTCTCTCCCCCTACTCCAACTTCCACACAACCTCGCCGCCGTTCTCTCCTCTGCTCCTCCACCCCACCCCTCTGACAGCCTCCTCCCTCCTCCCCCTCTCCCCCAAAATCTCCTCAGCACTAACACCCACCCCAAACCCCGCCACCTCTTCCCTCTCAACCCTCAACCATCCCCTCCACCCCATCATGATTCCCGGTCTTCCCATACCCCTCACATTCGCAACCGCATTCCCGCCAGCATTCCTTGCATCAAAACCAAACAAGATCGTCCCCCCAAACTCCCGCCCATAACTCTCATGCTCGCCATACAACATGTACCCTTCAATTCCCTTCAGCGTGTCTTCCAAATTCTTCAACGAAGGCCGGAAAATATGCAGATGCTTGAGATCCGACCTCTTCAACTTTCTTTCCGCCGCCTCAATGCGCTCTGCATTATCAACACCCCCATCCCCATCCTCATTCTCAAAGGCTAAAAAGGAAGGAGAAAATCTCGCATGAATATCAATCAACACTACACTCTTGCCTACCTTAAGAAGCGTTGTCAAAATATGGATTAGCAGCGGTAGTTGTCTCCCCGAAACCGACAGTTTCGGTTGATTTTGTCGAGACCATAGAGTATCAAGAGAAGGGATATGGGTTTTGGGAGGATGGGGAGCGACAGTATTTGTTAGAGTTGCTAGAAGCTGGTGTTACGTTAATCTGTCTGTATTTGTACTGCGCGAGCAGAATGCGAAGAGGTAATACGAGTAGAGACAAAACGTGTTATCGATAAGAAATAAAGAAACATACCGACTCCAAGCTCTCCTCACTCTCCTCCACCTCCGTCAATAATCGACCCCCAAATATCTCTTCGCTAGATTTCATCTCCTCCATCTTATCCGATCCGATCCGGAGCAATCTCGCTCTTTCAATCGTTCACTTGTCACTCCTCCTCTCCTCTCCTCTTCCCGTCCCTTCCCTTCCCTTCCCTTCTTCCCTCCCCTTCGCCCCCCCAGAAAATATGACACCACCCCTCCTCCCCTTCTCACCCCCGGATCTCCCGTCGCAAGCCACACTATCCGCCAACTCCACCTACCGCAAAGGCTTCGACGGAAACCTCAAGAACTGTGAGTTACTCGAACTGCTCCAGTACAATTGTGATCTCCAGAAGGATAAATCTGGGAGGGTTGAGGATCAGAGGATAGTTTGTCGGCCTGTTGAGAGACTTTTCAGGAGGTGAGTGAGTTTTTCTTTTGCCTCCCGGGTTTTCAAGACTATGGACGTCGGGATTGGGTATGGGTATGGGTATGGGTATGGGTATGGGTATGGGTATGGGTATGGATTTGGATTTGGATTTGGATTTGATGGGAAAATAGGTGTAAAGATCGAAAGGGAGCTTTTATGGTGGAGACGACGGTGTGGGAGGGAGAAGGGAGCAGGAAGTGATGGTTGGGAGTTCTTGGATGGGTGGACGTGGTTAGCGTGGCTCATTAGTGAGTGTTGAGATAATACGGCTGGCGGGCACTGGGATTGGAATGTAGGTGAAGGGGTATTGGGGAAGATGATATCGATGATGGGAATGGTTATGATTGATATTAAGGTTTCATGATATTGCTATAAATGCTATGAATGATTTTCGTTCTCTGGTGACGTTCGGTTATCTCCAAATATATTCGAACACCAGTCCATCACCCATCTCCAACATGTGTCTCTCAATTCCTCATCACAACTCCTCACTAACTGAAGTCACAACTTCGCAATGCCATCCAGCAGGTCCTCAATTTCCCTTCCCTTTACCTTGCCTTTGTCTGCCCCAGCAGAAGAACCGTCCTCGCTTTCCTCTACTTTCTGCTCCTCCTTTTTCAGAGCATTGATCTTCTGCTGCACGGTACAAAGCTTAGCTCCTCTCTTCAGCCCCTCTGCCTTCTCCTTGGGGAGAATTTTCAGAAAGCTTTCCCTTGTCATCATCTTCTTCCAATAATTAGCCAAAGGGTCAAACTCCATACAATCACCCCACTCCTTGCTCACGAACTCAAACACCGGTATGATAGCGAAATCCGCGATACCAATTTCATCCCCGGCTATGTATTCTGCCTCTTGGGCGTATGCGGTCCATTTAGCGAGTTCGACGCGAAATGGTTTTACACTAAAAGGTATCGTTTGCCAGATTTTGAGCAAGGTGTTGGCTTGTTCGAAGCGGGTGTAATGACGGGCAAGATGGCCCGGGGATTTGCAATCCTTTTGAGGACCATAGAGCGCTTCGAGATAAAACATGATTGGCATGCATCCTTCGACAGTGGTTTTGCTAGGGTCATTGTCGATAAATTTTATAGGTAGTATTTCAGGTACGGGTGGATCAATTTGAGGACTTTCTCTTTCCCAGTGGAAGGATGGTGAGATGGTAGCTTCTACCCAAGGGATGTTGTATTCGCTGAGCAAAAACTTTACACGGTAGTCAGAAATAGAATCTCCGGATAAAGAAAGCTTCTTGGGGTTTGAGATGTGCAGTACATCAAATCCTTCGCCATAGATCTCTTGCCAGTCAAAATTGCTGTCGTGATTCTCCTTTCCAAACGCTTGTAGCATTTCCTGGGATTGCGGTGTATCTCCATTGATGACTGATTTAGCACCTTGTTTCCTTTTTGCAGTTGCGCCTTGGCCCCAAATCTTTTGTTGATTCTTGTCAAGATATGTACCAATGTGTCTAAATGTCAAAGATATACGCCCACAACCGTATGCTAACTCGGCTTCAGATTTCTCATGCGTCATTCTCTTGTCTGGTCGAATGCCATGTAACCACTTCTTATTAGTTTCGAGGCCCACCTTGCACAATGAGTTATGCGGAAGAGCTTCTCTACAAGATTCTCGAGGCGCAGGCTGAGAGTCTGTACACTCCGCACTCTTCGAGGGTTTCTTTCTGCGAAACACCATCGTTCGTTGAGCTCCCAAGCTCACGTTGGCAATGAAGGTTTTAGGAACTATATCCAAGGTTTTGTCGCTATGCTCAGATATATTATCATTTCCATCTCGATAGAATTGAATCAAAACGTGGTTGAGAGGATGGCCAAGTCTTTTCTCAACCACTTTCTTGATCATTTCAACTGTGGGCGAGAATGAAAGAAGAGTAGGTGATTCATCTGCAGGGTGACGGTATATTGGAATACTACCATCTTCTTCAATTTGACCCTGAACTGCGACAAGTCTCGGTACTTCGCCACCCTGGTGGACCATCTTCTGCCAAAGGATCTCATCACGGACCTTCTCGAAGATCCCACTTGCCAATTCTTCGGGTAGGAGCTCGTGGATTACCATTGTATCACCTTCACAAATTCCAGGAGTGTCGTTCAGTGAGTCATCTTTATTCTTTTTTATCTCTCCCGAAGTATCCTTCATTGATGGAGGTTTTTGTTGGGGCTTTTCTTTCTCGCTGTCGTCGGGTTTTGGACTAGGCAGAGCCGCTCTAGCAACTGGATTAGGTGACTCTGACAAGCCAGGCGATGGGCATTTAATAGACACCACACTCCTTTCTTTCGACTGACTCGAGGGCCCTGATGCTTCTGCTTGCTTTGTAGCATGTCGACGTGTTTTTACTTTCGACTTTACCTTTTCTCTCTTCTTAGCTTCTGCTTCAAGTTCAGCAGGTGGTTTCGCTCGTCGAACTTGTGCACGCAACAATTGGCTAGTGATTTCGAGATCGTCTTCGGTGACTACCACCGATGGGATTGTAACGGTAGTTGTTTGCGGGTCTGCTGCTTCTAGCTTTAAGTTCCCCATTAGATTCTCAATTCCAGTATTTCGAGATTCCTTGGATTGTGGTTCTCTGGGTTTAGGACGAGATTTCTTACTGGAAGTCGTTCTCCTTTCAGCAACCTTCTTTTGCTTCTGCAAGCTCTCAATGAGTTCTCCGCTGCTTATGACATCACACCCAGCATAGGCTTTGAGCTGACGCAAAGCTTCGTCATGTCTAGCTTTGCTCCTATACCCCAGACAATCCTCAATTATGGTTATTGCATAACCGTAGCGAGCAGCATCCATTGCGGTGGCAAACACACTAACGTTTGTGAGGGCTCCAGCTATGTATATCTCTGTCACAAACTTTCCTCGCAATTTTTGGACCAGACTACCATCCTTGAATGCAGAATAGTATGTTTTTTTGAATACTAGGTCTTTCGCGAAGATGGGTGCGAACGCATCTGAAATGTCTGAACCTCTTGAATTGGGTTTCAGCATATGTGCCTTTTCTCCGGGGTGGGCGGTCAAAAAGGCTTCGTCTGCGTCATCCTCATCGCCGGTCACTGGAAGCTTGCTCTCATCCCCTTTCTGATTGGACTCGATTTCTGGTGTCAAACTATCTCGTCGACGTTGGGGAAGCTCATTGTTGGTTATTATCGCCTCGCTGTCACTCCGCGGCTGATTAACTATCCTCGAGATACCTTCTGAGGCATTACTGCATATCCATATAACGTCACCAGAAGGACGGAAGGGCTCGATTAGGTTCCTTATATTGTCGACGTAGCTCGGGGGGGTTTCGACCGGCAACAAGCTTCCTTCTCCGATGAAATCATTCTGCAGATCTAGGAGAATTAGGGCCTGGCGCGTTCGTATGAACGGAATGGTTTGCTCATCGATCTCAAACATTTGGGGCAATCTGTATGATAGAGAGGCATCAGCCACGGTAGCTCCAAGTGAAAAGACTTTCTGAGGGTGGAGGCTTTAAAGGTTGTCTTGTGTGATACAGGGTGCACGACTCTATATGTTGTGTGTACTAGCTAAGAAGTATCCATTGCTTACATTGGTCATTGTTCAAAAAGACCACACAAAGGTAGGAGCAACGTCGATGCGGATGGAGCACTGCATGATGTGATGCTGTAAGAATCCGCATGCAGCCGGCACTGCAAATAATATGTATGCACGGAAGATGGATCTAATGAGCTTCAATGAATATCAGACAATGTGTCATTAGGTACTGTGGTACATAGGCGAATGCGAAATCGGATGCTTTTGGCATTCATCAGGTACAATGGCAAGATAGGTTGGTACTGAATGATTTTGGCCTTGTTGAGAATCTGTACTCGAGTACTTTGAAGTTCGTACATACGAGTAGAGGAGGAGTGTTGGGACTGGGAAGGGATTCTGGTAAGAAAGACAACCCCACTAGCGATGCTGAGCTATCCCCTTTGGGGTTATTTAGCCTGAGGTCATTTTACGAGAACACGGTAATCATGGCAATAATAACGATAATAATATACTACTCCTCGTAAATCAGAACACAAGAATGAATCTAACACGGGGGTAGCACATGGTGGACGGAGGGGGAAGTCGATTGATTGGTCTTGCGGTGAAAATATTCTTCACCAAGCTTTGCACACGTCCTCGAGTAGCTTGACCGTGGACCTCCCCTTGACACGGGGCTTAGTGGACGATAGATGATAGATTCATAGACCTAGTCAAGATTCACAACCATCGCCGGGTTCTTTTCTTTCTCTGCTATGGAGCGACGCTGCAAATCCCGTGTTGAACCTGCATATGCTGGGTATTGGCCAATGGCAGGCACTTAGTAATCGTACGCACATACTCGTACATACAGAGTACGCACCGCACCACATCGCACCGTACCGTACCGTACCGAGCCTCCCTACGAACGGGGTTTTGCCTGAGGATCTCCGAACCATGGAACGTTGCTCCGTATCATCCCTTTGATCATTGCCGGGCTCCATAATGTAAATCTAATACGCGTGATGAATCATGAATGAGGTTTCGCAAGCGTAAGGAAGGAAGGAATTCGGAAACTAGACAGACGGTGGGTAACAATAGGAAGATTCGTCATGATACTATAAGAAAGGAGACTTAGCCGACGAAGTAAAGCGAAGCGCCAAGGATTTGATGTATGTACTGTACCCAAGAGATGAATATCAGACAACAAAGATTGGGTTCGTATCATGTACGAGTATTGTAAGAGGATTTGTACCGTCTTGCATTGCAGTAGAGTCGAGAGTCCATTCATTTCCTTTGCATGAGAAGACGTGTTGCGCATAGGAAGAGCCACAGAGTCGCTAACGATAAAGAAGTAAACCCAGAATGCGATGCCATGCTATGCTATGCGGTGCTATGCTATGCGATGCTATGCTTTTTCCCTTCTCCTTTCCCCCACGATCCAATAACCTTGATAAAAGGAGGGGTGGACAAAGACTCGTCGAAGCAGCCGTCGGAGGGTTCAACTAATCATCTCCACCCCCCACAACTAGAATCCCTTGCCCTGGCCCTGGCCCTTGTCCTGGCCCCTGAAGCATCATATGATTGAGATTTCAAGATTTCATCGAGTCTCTTCATGATGATCTTCACTAGAGACATTCTGCAAAGTATGAATCGTATTAGATAAAGCAACCCCTTGTACTCGAGTAGCTATCAATCCACTTTCGAAAGTAGTGTTCAAAGAAGTAACTATGAAGCGATCGATCCATTTCACATTCCTCGAGTTCGAAGAATACAAACTAGATCCTCTAACTTTTTGGCTTCGATCGAAACTAGCTCAATATGGCTCCAAGAAGGATGGATCAGAGGATTTGAAGTTATGTGGTTGAGGACAAGAAGGTGGTGTGAGATTTTTAATTTGTGGATGTGATCACGTTTCAAACAAATTTGTTCATCCAACAGATCTGCTTGTTCAACTTACAGTATTGACAACTGTCAGTCAGATCTACTCATCCGTCCGTCCACTTGCATACGTGATACATCTCGTCGGCTATCTTCTCAAAATCGATTGATATGGAAATAGCTTCCATAATTTTCAAAGCTTGAGGGAGTACATATCGTTAGCTTTCAAGGTTCATGCTAAAGCCCTTCTCACCTATACTACAGAACAAGTGGTATTCGGGGACTAAACGGCCAAAATGGGGACCATACTCGAGTAAGTCGCCAGATATTAAATAGTAATTAAGTGGTTGTTGAGTTGTCAAGCTGTCAAGTTATTAAGTTGCGCATGTACTCGATCGAGTATGTTGATTCATGAAAAAGGCGCGCCTAGAAGATTTTCGCGTTTTTGCCCATGCATCTCTTATCATTTAGCCGAGTAGTAGTAGTAGTAGTAGTAGTAGTAGTAGGAGCAGTAGTAATAGTAGTAGGAGCAGTAGTAATAGTGCTCGTAGTAGTAGTAGTAATAGTAGTAATAGTGCTCGTAGTAGTAGTAGTACTGGTAGTAGCCCTCGAATAATTCATAGTCGATCTGATCTACTCGTCACCGCGACTCTACGACTAAATCTACGCGGACTATGCGATGCGCACAAAAAAAAAAAAGAACAAACGACCCCCGCAAGATCTCCAATTTGCCTTTTGTGAAGACCCCTTACGTCGAACACGTATAGCCGGTGATGCTCGTAGAGATAGAGACGACAGGTATGAGATACAGTACTGTATGAGGTTGCAGTCGAGGGATGTATACTGTGCTGTACTCGAGTATGTCAGTGCATATTTCTGTCAAGTTCGATTTTCGATTTTCTTGATCATGATTCATGATTCATGATTCATGATTCATGACCTGGTTTCCCCAACCTGAGTCTCTAGCTCTAGAGTACTCGAGTAGCTCTCTTGGGGATGAGGCTCGTGTAATGAAAGACGAAGAACTCCAGATGTTCAAAGCTTCCCCGACGAAAAGACTACGACGAGTACCCATCAGCCAGTACTCGTAGTAGGTGCACGGATTCATGAATGCTTCCTACCTTTGAATTCCCAACTCCCCAACTTTCCACCATTGATTCTGTTCTGAGCTGGATGGTGCAGTCACGTGATAATGTACGTCGAGATGTGCCGAGGCTCGGTGATGTTGGCTCGAGTTGCCCGACCATATCCTTCAATAGATCTCTCGCCTCAAGCCTCTTCACAACAACAAGTATCTTGGTACACACTTGCTATAGGACTCCCAAGAACTGCACTTTACCTCTAGCTGTACCAATCTTTTAAAGGCATCTTTTGGAAGTTAGTGACTTGATCAAAAAAAAACACAAGCAACCAAGCAGAAGTCTGCTAATTGCATCTCCCAACCTACCCAAAATGGCCTCCTCAACATCCACCTACAAATATTTCCTCGTCACATATCCAGCACCATATATTGCGCATGTTCAAATCAACCGCCCCGAGAAACTCAATGCATTCTTCGAAGCCATGGTGAGCAATCTTTCACCCACAAACGACTACCGCAATCATTCGCTAACTCCCAAGTCTAGTGGCTTGAATTCCGCACCATCTTCGACACTCTCTCATATTCCCCAGACGTGCGCTCTATAATACTATCCGGCGCAGGCGATCGTGCGTTCTCCGCCGGTTTGGATGTTGAAGCTGCAGCGCAAGATGGGATCTTGGCGGAAAAGGATGGGAGAACAACAGATGTAGCGCGAAGAGCGCAAGCTATCAAACGCCACGTTGAAGAGTTCCAAGCATGCATAAGCAGTGCCGAGAAATGCGAGAAACGTATGGTTCTCTCCTCCCCCTTTCTCAGCAGGCTAATTGAGCTAATTTCAGAAAATAGCTGTGATATGTGTTCTCCACGGCTACTCCTTCGGTCTCTCAATCGACATCTCCACATGCGCCGACATCCGCATCTGTACTTCAGATGTAAAGATGGCGGTCAAGGAAGTTGACATCGGGCTCGCCGCCGACATAGGCACACTCTCACGCCTCCCTAAAGTTGTCGGTTCCTTCAGTTGGGTCAAAGACGTATGTCTAACCGCACGAATATTCGGAGCCGAAGAAGCGCTCCGGGTAGGTTTCGTGAGTCACGTTGAGTCTACGAAGGAGAAGGCGATCGAAAGAGCACTCGGGATCGCGAAACTGCTGACGGAAAAGAGCCCGGTGGCGGTGCAGGGAACGAAGGAACTGTTGAACCATGCGAGGGATAATAGGTTGGCGGATAGTTTGAGATATACGGGGGTTTGGAATAGTGCGGCGATTCAGACTAAGGATGTTCAGGATGCGATGCTAAGTGGACTGCAGAAGAGGAAGCCTACTTTTGAGAAACTTTAAGGGGGGGCGGGGCGAGTAGAATGATGGGTCATGAAGATATGAAGAAAAATTCGAGCCTTACGGCTCAGTGGAAGGAAGCATTTCCCTCCAGACTCTTCCTAGGACGAACTCCTGCGAGCAAGAGATGAAGGAATAATGCAGGAACCAATCCCGCGAGAGCACATAGAGTGAAAGCTCCAAGCATATGAGCTTGAAGAGGAGGAGTTCAGAGATTCGAAAGAGAAATCTACAGAGGAACATAGTAGGTAGATTCATCCAATCTCACATCAATCAACATACCACAAGATTCACAAGATTCACAAGATTCACAAGATTCACAAGATTCACAAGATTCACAAGATTCACAATGCAGCTCTCTCCTGTTCCTGTTCCTTTTCTTTCCCCCCTCTATTCCCCATTCCCCCATCACCCTCTACTCCAAAACCTCACATCACTCACATCACTCACATCACTCACCAGTAACCAGTAGCCACCCACTCGCTCACTCACTCACCCACCATCAAATTCACAACCATCAAATTCACAAGCCCCATTCACAAGCCCCCATTCAAAATCCCCCATTCACCACCACCAAACAACCCGATCCTCTTCACAGTATGTATTTATCTACCCAACAGCCTCACAATCTCCCAATCTCACCCACTATATCAAAGTCCCCAATAACCTCACCCCAAAAACAAGAACCCTCTTTGACATACCAAACTTCAAACTTCAAACCTCAAGCTCCAAGCTCCAAGCCCCAAGCCCCAAGCTTTCAACTCCACTCCAACACTCCCAGTTTCCGAAAGAATCTATATATAAAAAAACATTTTCATCGCATGCTCTGATCATCTCGCTCTATCTCTATTTAGCATATCTTTTGTCTGTCCTACCATGTCCTGTCCTGTCCTGTCCTGTCCTGTCCTGTTCTGATTTATTTGTTGATTGCATTTCCGTTTCTATCCTCTATCTTCTTCGTTGTTATTATTAACCACCTTTCTTTGACTACACTCAACTCTTTGAATCACTTGTCTTGAATTTGTGTCGTATCGTTACAAGTATATGTTTTGATACTTAAGTAATTCAGAAGAAGAATCTCATTCCAATGCCATCACAATAAAATAACCATCAACTCTACCTCATTATACAAATTCGGATTTGATGATATAGTTTGGCTTTCAATTTTATCTCAAATATCTAGGTACCTAAGTAACTATCTTGAAATCCGAAATCGCAGCAATATCTTTTGCAAGTTTTCCTTTTGTCCTGTCCTATCATGCCAGCCATGTTATTCTCATCCCCATTTTGGTGGTATCCTTGCCTTGGAAGAGCGCAAGCATCCAGAAATAACCGAAACCAAGGGGAAAAATCATAACCAGTACCACGGTAAACCTAAACCCATTGACGTGCGTAAACAACAGGTTCTTTTTTTGTGCTTCTTCGGAGGAAGACCTGAAGCTCATCCCATCATACCAGGGAGTATGAGACAAGCGAGTGGCATCCTTGAGAGAAGTAGAGTAACTCGTCGTCTACCAACCAGCAACGGCTGCAACCTCTTGGCCACCGCCAGCACCCCAGTCATCACCGCCACCAGCAGCTAGGGCAGTATAATCATCGGTAGCTGCATTGCCGCCTCCATATCCACCGGCGTCGGCTGTGACTTCGCCACCGTAACCAGCAGCATCGCCAGCACCATCTTCCTCGACGAGAGGCTCCTTGCAGCGAACCTTGGTATGACCCACTATATTGGTGTTATTGAATTGCAGAAATCAAAGGCTTGGACGATGCGGAGGTTGACTTACTTTGCTTGCAGTTCTGACACTGAACGCGAGAATAATCCCGAGGCTTTGGGCATTCCTTACCGGTATGACCCTATTCATAGTCAGTAAACTGTTTCAACTTGGAGGGGCGATGAAATGTATCAAACTAACCTCTGCATCACAGTTGCGACAGATAATGACGCGCTCATTGGTACAGTCCTTGGCTATAAGAAAGAAAATCAGTACATTATCCAGTTATTGATAGGTCGATACATTACTTACCTCTGTGACCAGGTTGGTTGCAATTTCTGCAAAGACCGCCATCGCCTCCACCGCCAGTTGGACAGTCACGGGAGAAGTGGCCAACTATGTTGTGTTAGTAAGATCAAAAGGTGAGAAAGTGTTGTTGAACCTACTCTCATTGCAGTTCTTGCATTCAACACCCTCGGCGGAGCGTGGCTCTGGGCCTGCGTTCAGTATTAGCTTGTATCATTGAATACGAGATCTTGTTCAACTTACACTCCTTGGAACTATGACCAGACATTTTGCAGTTACGACAAGCAAACTTATCTTCACGAGGGATTGGGCAATCGCGAACACGATGGCCACTGCTCCAAAGTCAGCATGCTTGACAGAAGTTCGACGTAGGAGAACTTACATCTCGTTACAGTTGAAACACTGAACTTGCACGCGTTCACGCTCACCTGCCTCCTCAGTGCAATGCTTTGAGGTGTGACCAAGCTCCTTGCAGCGAGAACAGAGAGGAACACCACGATCAACAGGCTGACCAGCATTGGCAAGGCGCTCGAGGTTCTCCTCTGGAGTAGCAGGCCAGTTCTCCTTCTCCTTGGGACGACTATGCTTGCTTGATTTGCGCCAAGAAACAGAGTACTTGCGGTCAAGGTTGCCTTGCAAGTCCATGTTGGTGAATGTCTGAGTTAATTCCTTCTCCATGGCAATGAGGTAGATGGGGATGTTCTGGCTGCGGAATGCCTTCTCCAGTTGAGGATAGGTAGCATCTGGAGAGGCCTTGATGTACTTCATGGCTTCCTCCTTCATGTCGTCGAAATCACCTTCCTCAGATTGCTTGATCAGATTTGCCCAAGCAACTTCGGCTTCAACATCTTCGACATCGTTGTGCTCGATCTTGCGAGGATTCTTGCAATTGAGTATAGAATGACCTACGAGAAAATCAGCTTGCACTAAAGGATTTGAGAGGCAGTAGATATTAATTTACCTTCCTGCTTGCAATTGTTACAGAGCTTTGGTGGTGCAGTTGGGCAATCTGCTGCGCGATGGCCTTGTTCCTCACAGATGCGACAGGTACCAGTGAACTCACGAGCAACAGCAGGGTTGGTGCAGTCGGCCTTGGTGTGTCCTTCCTCACCACAGTTGAAACATGGACGTGCCTTTGGGGGATTTGGACATTCCGCCTTGGCATGACTATCAAACAGTGAGTTAGTGGAGGATTGACAAATTGAAAGATTTTGAACCGTACCCTTCTTCGCCGCAGTTGAAGCAGCCACCGCTGAAGCCACCACCACCGCCTCCAGCTTGCTCGCCACCATAGCCATTCTCAGCCTCGCCACCGTCATTGAAAGCATCGGCTCCAGGTTGCTCAGAAGAGGCAACCGCGGGAGTTTCCCATTCGCCTCCGCCACCGGTAGCCGCAGCTCCACCAGTTCCCCATTCGTCAGCACCAGGTGCAGTTTCCCAAGACATCTCGAGAGAATCAAAGATTGCAAGTTTTTGGTTTGGATCTGTAGAAGAAATATGTTAGTCGTCTGTGCAGTAAAAATGGTTGATGGAAGAATGAGGAAGTAATGCGCAAGATAATACCCACTTTGCGTTTCTCAAAGTCAAAGAGCTTTTTGAATGTGTATTCAAGAAGTAGTCTGAGACATAAATAACAAATCGAAGAAGTCAGTCAAGATGATAAGCAAGAAAAGCTTGCGTGAGAAAGCAAGGCGGAGGAAGAGGAAGAGAGATGGAAGGATAGAAAGAAGGAAGAAAGAAGGAAAAAAAAACAGAAAAAATTTGTAATTGCGAAGAAAGGGTTTTAATTGTGTAGATGAAATTACCACTTCAGATGATGGGGTGGCGTCCAACTGAAGTGAATTGGTTCTCAGCCAAGAAAGCGTGAAGTTGATCTCAAAAGACGATCTAACTTTCTCTCAAGAGGATGTGCACCGAAGAGATAGATCATCTTCTTGTAAGGAGAAGGAGGCGATGAGATGGTTTTGCTTACAGATTTGGATTGAAAGTATCAGATAGAAAGATCGCGAAGGACTCTACGATCTTAATATCGATAAAAGGAAGACAAAAGATTGGACGAAGAACTTTTTATCTGATGAAAAGAAGAAATCGTTGTTGTTGTTGTTGTTGTTATGGGGGAAGGGGAAGAGGAAGAGGAAGAGGAGGAGGAAGTGAAAGTGAAGGCGGGACAGAGCCTTTGCCTCAAAAACAGCAAGCGAGTTTTCCAAATCAGATAGACTGCTTCTTCCCATCCGAACTTCAGATCACTATCCAAAAAGAAGCTGATGATACATCCCATCAATCAGAATTTATATGGGTGTATGCCCCAGAGTTGAGTCGCCGTTGTGATGAGAATATATCAAAAGTCCACCGGCGCTCATGAAATATAAGATTCGGGTGTCTGTAAGATCTTCTTCATCGCTGAAAGTCTCCTTAGTCTTTCGGCTCGAGAGCCAATAAGCGTCCTTGTCAAACATGTGTTATTTCTTTCGGTCAAGTCACTTCACCAAGAATATTTCTTAGTATCTGCCTTTCAATTGCACCAAGACTCTAATGAACCTTGGAATCTTTGCAAAGGTTGACAGATTAGTTTCTTCCACCTTTGCATCAATCCTATCAATATAGTTGATCGGTCACAACTCTGCCGACAGCCCAGTCTTGCCATTCAGGTGTCTGGAGGGTATTATTGATGGGAGAAGCTTTTGCAGCCTCAACAGCTCCGGTCCAGCAGCAGAAATACAACCGGCCGTTGTAGGTATGCTTACTGGGCTGGCATATCGGAAAGCCTCGCTCTGATGGATACTTTCAATGCCGAATATCTCATACGCAGAAGTGCCTCTACTCCTCGTCGTCCAATTACGAGACAGGCTTGCGTTAAGATTCCAAGTATGGTCGAGCCTCCAAACAAATGGCAATGACAAGAATCATAAGAGAGGTTGATTAAAACAGGATAGAAAGGGTCGCCATGCTCAGGAATGCAGCATGCCCTGCATCCTTAGAGTTTCGTTTGTTATATCGAAGGAGAGAAGCTCAGTATCTGCGGGATCCCTTCAGATTACTTTGCATTAAGCTGCGAGTATATCGAAAAGAATACTAAGATCCCAGAGAGCTTACACAATTCCTCCAAAATGTTTAAGGAGTTTTCCGAGCTTTCAGATAACATCACCCTCGGGCCCGGCCCGGCCATTCAAGGAAGCAATGGAAACGACAGAGGATTTGGCAAGTCTAGACACCAATTCCCTACACCACCCCCTTTACATTCAGCCTCTACTCGAGTACTCTATAACCGAGCCAACTGGCCAATCTTTCACAACAGTACTCGCAGCAACCCAACTCATCGTTACAATCCCATCGTGGTTGACTCGATGTGTCAACCTCCATCCGCACCAGGACGTTTCCGTGCTTCGAACCGACTACGATTCCAGACTTTAAACCAGCCCTCCGAGAATATATCAACGAGTGAGTGGTGAAAGTGTCTCAATAGCCCACCAGCCCCTCTAGCTGTTGTCGGACTAGGAAAAGCAAAGGGTACTCTAAAATGCCATCAGGCAATTTTCCTTTGAACACAGTTTATCATGACAACTACGAGTATATAAGGTCTACACATAGCAGACGCACTTGAGGGCACAGGACGTCCAGGGTCAAAAGAAGGTTTGCCGCCAGCTTTAACGCCGTCCATAAGATATATGAAGCTCGAGCTTTTGACTAAAATTAGTTCATAGCAAGGTTACCCTGTTGTTGCAATTGACTATTCCATGGGAAGTCGGGGTATTTTCATCCGAACTACTTCCTCATTACCAAGGACGATTAGAGAAGTTCAACGTCTACTAGTGATTAGCTAGCCAGAGTTAAACGCTTCATACGAGATGTAGAGTAAAAAATATACTCGAGTATAACAAAATATGCTTGACTAAAACATACAAGAATCAATAAATATAAAGCAAAATGCTCGATTGTAAATATAAGAGCACCACGAGTATCCGAGCAAGTCGAAGTTTCAACCCTACATCCCACCAACAGTTGGCTCACCAGGTCCAGCATCCTACGAATCCTGAATCCTCTTCGTATACCTAGGACATTCATAACAGTGCTGCATTCACAGATTCACGAATCACAAGATGCTAAGAAGGTCAGCAGCAACGATTTCTCACCGCGTCGCTGCTCCTGTCTCTCTGTCCAGTCCACTCTTGACTCTTGAGATCTTTTAAGGTTTCCTCGTGCCTACGAGTGCTGTACTTTGTAATCTTAGATACCAGATAGGAAGGATTATGAAATCCTGCCCCGTCTGGCGGGATGTCGTGATATAGCGGGTCATTTCAACGAGTGAAATATTTCTGTTTTTCTTCTGCTACATGATACATCCAAATCCTTACTACTATACACCTCGAGAAAAAGTATCTTCTTCAATAGTCTTCGGATTCACGACTCCTCCTTCCTTTACGAGTAGACCTGCTCAGCTTCCCCTCTCGCAATTTATATTTTCCCCGTACGATTGATTGCTGTACTGTACTGTACTGTACTGTCGCGGTTACTCTACCTACCTCAAAATGGTGCCCGTTCCAGAAGACCTTCCAGAGATGGAATACAGATACTTAGGCCCGTCTGGTCTGCAGGTCTCTGCGATCTCTCTCGGTGGTTGGCTTACGTATGGTGGCCATGTCGAAAATGGTATGATTTTCCCGTCTCGTTTGGGCCGATTGCAGGATTGACGAAAACTTTACACACTAGAAAACACCTTTGCATGCATGAAAGCGGCCTATGATGCTGGAATCAACTTTTTCGACTGTGCAGAGGGCTACGCAGGTGGGGAATCCGAACGGATAATGGGCGAAGCCATTAAAAAGTTTGGCTGGAAGAGAAACGATATCGTGATCTCGACCAAAGTGAGTGTGCAACTTCTCTTCACTTCACTTCACGTCACCGCACGACATAGACTCACGAGATGAAATAGATCTACTGGGGCCAAGCCAATGGCGAGAGGATAGTTAACAACCTTGGTCTCTCCCGCAAGCGCATCATCGAAGGCACCCACCTCGCTCTCGAACGTCTCCAACTCGACTATGTAGACCTCATCTACGCCCACCGACCGGATCGCGCCTGTCCAATGGAAGAGACCGTCCGAGCATTCAACCACCTCATCAACACGGGCAAAGCATTCTACTGGGGAACCT
>NGKF01000009.1:189465-203103 GCA_002162555.1 Monilinia aucupariae
CGCAACGGCCCAGCGCCTGAACCTCATCGCGCCCTTGATGGAACAACCGCAATACAACCTCCTCGCGCGCCAAAAAGTCGAAGGCGAATTCCTCCCCCTCTACAACGAATTCGGCCTCGGCCTAACCACCTTCTCCCCCCTCAAATTTGGATTCCTCACCGGAAAGTACAACGCTGGGATCCCCTCGGATTCGCGCCTCGGAACGTCTCAGGATGCATTCGCCGCCCGCATGAAAGCCAGAACCGAAGATGAGTCCTGGAAAGCCGATGTGGCGGCCGTGGAAAAGCTCATCCCGATTGCGAAGAGGCTGGGCATCAGTATGGCGAATTTGGCCATGAGCTGGGTGTTGAAGAATGAGAGGGTTAGTAGTGCGATCACGGGGGCGAGTAAGCCAGAGCAAGTGTTTGAGAGTGTGAGAGCGTTGAAGATTAGAGAGAAGTTGACACCTGAAATCATGAAGGAGATTGATGATGTTTTGGGAAATAAGCCGGCGGCGCTGGAGAAGAGGTATGTTTAGGCTTGGGGGGGAATCAAAGTGAAAAGTCAAAGCGGGGAGAGTATAGATAGAGGCTAGATAGCAATGTCGTACGTATGCTGCACGTTCTCGTGATTCCGCCCAAGCGGCGAAACACACACGCGCGTACAAAAAGAAATGAAACCCGAAGATATATGTATGGTATTGCCCGTTTCGTATATCATCCAGCACCTGTGCCAAAAACTACCTAAATATGTGCAAGAAGCTGCGAATAAAGTGGCCAAGGCTATCTTCTCCGTGTGGATTCTAGATCCCGAAGTATCTCTTCTCCCCGTCGCCTATTTCCTCGCGTGATTATTCTCAAGATGCAGTAATTCATATTTCGTAATAACCATACACCATCAAAAAAACTTATCAGGCAAATGTTATCTCATATAGCCTCCCTCCTCGAAGACGAAGATGTTTCAAAATCGCCCATGAAAATCCATTCACTGGCTCAACCATTTATTTCTTCCCCTTCTTTGCGCTGGCACTGGCGCTTGCCTTCTTCTTCCTGTTCTTCGGTTTCTCTTCTTCCTCTTCCTCCTCCTCATCTTCATCATCAACCATGCTATCATCATCTTCATTTGTACTCTTGGCCTTCTTCTTAGCTGGTTTCTTGGCTGGCTTCTTGGCCGGCTTCTTCTTGGGCAGCTTGATATATTTATCCTTTTTCAAATCGGCCTCTTCGTCAACATCAACTGGGTCCGCAACCAGTTCGCCGTCATCTTCTTCCTCGAACGCTTCTTCCAAATCTGGTTTTGCGGCAGCGACTTTGGTGGGTTGGAAGACGTTGCTTGCCTTCATGAAGGGGACAGGGTGGGATCGTGTATTGTAGCTTTGATTTATTAGTATCGTTGAATTCGAGAAAGGGATGACAGGGGACTTACGATCTTGTGAAATTAGCTTTGGTTTGGGTTTCCAATTTGACACCCTCCATATCCTGTTCTCCCACACCCAGTTCCATGATAAAGTCCCAGTCCTCCCTAGTTAGGAAATAGCTATCCATGAGATCGATAACATCTTCCACGGAATCCTTACCCTCAACTTCAAGTCGACGGATGAGTTTATCCCAGAGAACGGGTAGATATTGTTGACGGATCTCATGGCGATCGCCAGAAGATCGCAGTCGCATGTGCGATTGGATTTCCTTCACATAACGAGATAATTTTCCGTATTTGCTGTTGTTACCAAGCCAAGATGTAAAGTTGGTTCTTCCGGTGATCGTACCAGATATAAAGCTCGATGGTCGAACCGTACTGAAGACTGCGTGTGTAGGCATAAGAGACCATTGTTGTTGGGATCCATGTATCATTCGATCAACTAGATCACCATCGCTGATACTCTCTGCAGCTTGATCTACAAGCTGCAATACCTTGAGCTTGTGCTCTCGGGATGTATCTGCGCTATTAGCTAATTGTGGTCTTGTATTTAAGTAATTCTCTTGAATCATTAGGGGTGTGAACTCGTGATCATTGAAGTAAAGCTCTATTTTATCGTTCAGAGTAGATTTGCTAGTGGGTGCAAACATATGTCCACCAAGGAGTTGAGAAGTTATATCCCATGGCTTGAGGACAACATGTTTCTCCCATGCCTTCGACATTTCCTTTCCTTGATTGAAGTCCATAGCGGTTTGATCAAGCTTTACAGTAGATATCATGTTAATGATTTGTCGGATGTCCTTATTGCTGCCTTCAATAAGTGCATCAATGACTGGAACAGGAAGCTTCATGCCTTCTCTATGACAAATAGTAGCGATACGTGACCGGACCATATCGACAGTAGGCCTCTTGAATGGCATGTCGAACGTTACAAAATCGAATGGCTTCATTTTTGGAAGCCTGCGGTCGTTACAGATCAATATCATGGGAATATCGGTCGTTTTACAAATTTTGGCGAGAGCTCCCACACCACCTCGATCCCCAGATGACATACCATCGACTTCATCCATGATCAAGACTAACTTCTTCTTATTCTCATCGACAGCTTTTCCATCACCTGCAAAGAAACCTAGAACAGAGGTATTGTTGAGTACTTCAGTCAACCCAGTTTCAACCAGTTTCTTGCTTCTGACATCACTAGCGTTTCTCTCCAGAATATCATAGCCAGCAAGTTTGGCAGCTAAATGTGCCGCAGTAGTTTTTCCGATACCGGGAGGACCATGGATAATGATTGCTCTGTAACCTCCAAGTCCATCCGCACCTCTTTTCTGAAAATTGTACCTGTGAGCATTTACCCAACCTTTAAGCCATGACTGAATCTTCTCAACCTGACCTTTGTTGCCACAAATTTGATTCATTTGAGTTGGAGCATACTTGGTGGTCCACAGCTGTGATGAAGTTGGCACTACTGCTTTGCGGGGAGCTGCTGGTAAGGCAGATTTTCCTTTCGCCGAAGCAAATTTTTGAGCTTCCTTCTCCGCCTTTTCTGCTTCCGCAACTTTTCTCTTCTCCTCTCTATCCATCTCCGCAGCGTCTTCTCGAATCTTCCTCTCTTCAGCCGCCTTCTTTTCATTATGCTTCTCCGCGGCCTTTCCGTCCCCGCCATTCGCGGGCATAATTCTAATAATGGCGAAGAGTCCTTCCTCGTCGACGGTCTTGATCTTCAATTCATGTATCTTCCTCAGTTTGCTCGGGCCAGCATCATTTCCAAGTACAACATAGCTTGTTTTACCACTTGGTGCTCCTGTGACCTTCCCTCCATACCTTTTAACAAGCTCTATCCCCTCTTCTCTTGAGATTGTATTAAGCACTCCCGTGAACACGAACGTCATCCCTGCCAAACAGTTCTCCGCACCTTCAGGCATTTCTGCGCAACCGGCAGCCGGTGGAGCGCCAGAATTGCCATTTGCAGCAGCGCGAAAATCGAATTTAAAATCAGGATCTTTCGGTGGAGGGGTTGGGGCTCGAACAGTTGGGATGCTGTCTAGGATTGCTTGTATACTCGAGCTTTCTGGAGCGGCTGCTTTTTTCGCATGAGCTCGAGGTTTTTTCGCCGGTGGCGGCTTTGAGCTCTTGCTCTTGGGTGACTTTTTAGCAGTGACGATAGCGATTTCCTCGTCGTCATCGGATTCCAAATCAACAGATTTACGCTTCTTTCCATTGATGGCTGACCTCTTCCCTGACTTTTCGGTTATCATCAAATCGTCGTCCTCCTCATCATCAGGAATAACATAAACGTCATCGTCGCCAACATCATTCATTTCAACATCCTTATCCTCTTTGGCTAGTGCAGGCTTCGACTTTGACACAACTCTCTTCGGTTTGGGCAACACTTCTTCATCGCTATCATCTTCAACATAAGCATCGTCTTTTCCTTTGCTGGCCTTTTTCGCATCCGCTGCAAATATATCATCGTCCTCATCAAAGTCATCATCGTCTTTTATCTCTTTATGTGTTGTGGGTGTCTTCTTTCGAGCAGATGATCGGTTGCTTGGTTCAGGCGGTGGCTGTTTGGCTTTGGCAGGGGCCGCCTTTACTGGTTTCGTCTTGGATTTGTTGCTTGAAGCAAAGAAGGCATCTGCAGTCGTTTCCTTCCCTTCTGGCTCTTCCTTTTTTCTGAGATTTATGGATTAGCTATCAACAAAGAGGAGATCTAGATAAATCATACATTGATTTCTTAGGCGCAGCTCTTTTTGGTTCAGACTTTTTGGGCCTGGAAGACTTTAGTATGAGCTGTACAGAATTATTTGTGAAGCATACACTGGCTCCTCATCATCTTCACTATCTTCTATTATCATACGACTTCCTAGGTTCTATCAGTACTAACTAGCAAACCAAGCAGCCCAAAGAACTTACTGCTCTTCTTTTTCTTGGAATCTTCCTCTTTGTTTTCCTTTCTTCTGATAGGTGTATTGGTAGAGCTTCCAGCTTTGCCTCCAAAGAAGCTTCTGATATCCGCAGGCATACTGGCAGACTCAGTAACAAATTCTTGTAAAAACACTACGAGTTTATTGGGGAAAAAAAGGTAATCGTTGATGCAAGTAATTGCTAGAGTGGAAGAAACAAAATAGTGTTGTTGAATTGACTTGGTTCTTTTTGACAAGGTTACCTACCTACGGACGTGTGAACTACGCGACTTGACGCGTAGTCACTTTAAATTGATTTTCCCAAAAATATATCGCTGCCTTATATATTAGGGTGGGTTATTGAACATTGAATTTGAGGGGTCCAAGATTTCTCGAAATTCGGCCGACAATAACGTCCATAGCAATCCACCATGAAGCCTCAAAGCTTGCAGAGCTTCACTGCTCAATTTGTAAGGCTATCATTAGCCTCCAATATAGTTCGACCTCTTGGTCCCAGCCTCGCCCAAGCCTCAACCTTCTCCACACCTTCGAACCACACCTCTCCCCAGTCCCGTCGCCCGTTCTCTAGCACAGCCGTCAATTCAGGCAATTGGCTTCTTCCTACCCAACCAGAAAAAAAGAGATCTCGTAAGGGTAGACCTCGTGTGCCAACGGGAGGATCAGCTAGAGGTACAACTTTAGTATGGGGTGAATACGGTCTGCGAATGTGCGATCACCATCGCCGTGTTAGTGCGCAGCAATTGAAGGTTGGAGAGGATGCCATTAAGGTCAGGCTAAAGGGTATGAGATATCGATTGTACAAGAGAGTTGCTGCCCAAATTGGTGTATACAGCAGTGGTAATGAGGTAGGCATATGAACTAGGAGTCTATTTGAGCTTACAGAGATGGATGTTAATTGTTTATAGGTTCGTCAAGGTAAAGGAAAAGGTTCCTTTGATCACTGGGCTTCGAGAATTGCTGTGAGCAAAATCATATTCGAGTTGAAGGGAGATGTGCACGAACAAGTAGCAAGAGATGCGTTCCGATTAGCAGGCAATAAAATGCCAGGTCAGTAAACATGAACTTCACATACTCTCTTCACATACTAAATTGGATAAATTCAGGACAATACGAGTTTGTGAAGAAGGGAGATCCTCCGGTTGTTGGGATCACGAAGTTGGATGGAATTACACTGGAGGAGTTAAAGAGACCAAGAAGGAAGATACCATTAGACTCAATACCTGTTGGTTCTACTGCAGAAACTACACCATCTTCTGTATCTACGTCAACCTCACCGGATGCGTAGGGGTAGGAAATGTAGATTGTATCATAGAATATATTGGCATTGCCAGTCAGCCCACAAAGGAATGGAGATGTGCAAAATTACACTCCAGCCCGCAAAAGTATTGGAGGGTGCTAAGGGTATATAGTTTCAAGTGACGGTCACAGTGTGCTGTCTGTTCCCCAGTGTTCAGGGAAGTCGGCATCCTTCTTTCTATATCAGATGAGAGACAGCCCAAGGCCCCTTATATAACAAAATCAATGTATATTGGCCATCCTAGGGTTCTGCAAGGAATTGGGCTATCACTTTGTAAATGTTTTGTGATGCCAACGACGCCTAATTTTGGATGTCGAAAACACCCCAACCCCCCTACAAGGTCAAGCACATTCTTCCCAACCCTTTCGCCTTGAACGTCATGAAAATCCATCCAACGCCATTGCCCTAATCCCAAGGTGGTTTTCTCCCCTCTACTCAGATCCCGAATCATCTACTACCTGCGTCTCCTTAAGTGCCTAGAAAATACATGTCAGCCGTACTGAATTGGCTATAAACATGGAAGAATGCATACATCATCCAGGCGGGTCTTCAACATTCCCAACATATTTTCCTTGATGACCAGAGTTTCATCATCTAGATCCTCGACGATATAGGCATGCGATGCATCTGAATCTATCTTGACAATGATGGATTTAATAGACGGATCGCACTCAACGAGAACACCTTGTTTCTGTTAGAACTGATACAGGCGGATGAAGCTAATGACTCTGATGGCGGACGAGATCCTCGCTGGCAAATCGTTTGTCGGTGTATTATTTCTCTGAAATGTTATGGGACGTCGACAAGCACACTGATGCTGTCAAACGGCTCATGTGGTGGAAACCAGGAAACGATATCGTGAAGATATAATAACAGACACACGTACCTCTAATAGCTCGTGGCATGACGAATGTACTGATTGTCCCTTTTCGTTTTAGTATTTACTTCTCGGGCTGCCGAATTCCTTGAACCCTCGTGACCTTGGATATGTGAGACAGTCTGTTGGCCTTTTCTATTGGTCTTACAGGTGTTGTTGCACTGTATAAATTGCCTAACTTAAAGCGGCATAACGTTGAAGTGGGCGCTATAAAAGTTCAAACTGATACTCCCCATTCTAGATTGAACCTCGACAACAATAACCTTTTGTCACATTTATGCTCTGAATATCCTCATAACCTTCTTCATCAGTCGCATTGTAATACCATCATATTCCCGCACTTTGCCCATTTCTCCATTTCTATTCACGCCTGACAAGTTGCTGGATCTTCATTCTGCAAGTCTATCCCATCAGCCCGAGCCTGAGATAGGATGGTGTATTTATAGTCCGTCAGTCGAGTCCAAAGGCCCAAGTAGGCTTTTGTGTTAGTTCTACGAGAGAGCTTATAGTTTTTACCAGCAATTGTCGGCATCATTCAGTGCATCTTCTTTCTTCTTCGTGATCACGCTTTCCGAACCATACTTCTTTATATTTGGATATCCTTTGTTACCTCGAGTAATGGGAGTCCATCTTTCTTTCATCTGGTTCAAAAGTCGGCTCAGTCAGTCAAATTTTCGGCGGTTTCCCTAATCATTAGCGCAATAGATTCTTATGTTCGAGGCCACCCTGTCCGATTATCGAGACTTCAGCATCCATGTTGCAAGATCGGAGACCCTTTAGAGGATTCACTCTTGATTCTGGCGACAGAATCTGAGTCATCAGACTTCTGAGATTTGAACAACGTGCTGAAAAGAGCTGCGAAATCAAGATCCATATCTGAACCCAAGCGGTTGTTGGCTTTGCTTGCCATGGAAAAAGCCTCACTGAGATAATTGCCCCAAACTCGGTTTCCCTTTGCAACTGCTGTTCACCTAGTAGGTGATAGCTTGAGCTTGGATAATGGTGATAAGTACTAGCAGCTCGGGGGTAGAGATAGTGAAAAATGCATTGTTGCGGGTATCAAAAACGTATAAATTACAAAAGGAAAAAAACTTAATGGAACAAATGTTCTGAAAATAACGATATACCTCAAGAATACCACGGGAATCAATATAACAGGCTGATGAAGCGACCGAACATTTCGTCTCGGTGAATCTGCTGAAGCCCTGGACTCATAACCCGGCGAGCTTAGTCTTCTCCTCTATCATACAGTATTACTTGTAGTAATTGCACGAGTAACCTGAGATATAATCTAAAATGAAAGCCAAGGAATGCCCTCGGCCCCCCTTTTGTCGCCGCCAAATACGCGAGGAAAGTAAATTTCTAGTTGGCAGTATAAACGGTCACAATATGGTCCTTTGAACAGCCTTCACTGCCATGGATAAAGCTATATCAGAGGGGATCATATCAATCATTCCTGTCATTTTGTATACTTGTTGGTCATTGCATTATGTGATTATGCTATTTATTATCCAACAAATCCTTCAAAATAGAAGCATCTTTGACAGATTTAGTAAGATACCCCCTGCATCTCCGGGCTATTACTCTGTCAAATCCGAGGTATCCAGCACTACAGGCCCTGCAGGATACGATTGAAAGTAAGCTCCTTGAGTCTTGTCGGCTTTGGTGTCAGCTTCCTTCCGCTTATATATTTAGCTGACTCAAGCTCAGCTAATGCTTATCGAGATGTTTCGATTCGACCCAAGATGGGTCTATTATGATCGAATAGGCTATACCATTCCCTATATGCCCCTGGAGATATGGCATCTCTATTTGTATGTGCTGATGTAAGGGCAGGAGTTAACTTGTCTTTAAAACCATCATCTATAACTTCAAGAGCAGATCCCCCCGGCTTCTGATTTTTTCACTGACTGTATAGTAACCACTAATTAAAACAGTGTTATCATGAATGGGATTCGATCGCGAGTCAGTGTTTTGATCTTGATCTTGATTTTTCTATAATTCTGTCTAACCATTACTTTTCTGTCTTGCTCAGAATACCTTGGCACACGTATTCAACATGCAAAGCACCAAGCTGCGGCGGAGTGAACTTATTTCGCCCCGGCCGCTGTCTACATAATATGGCTACTGACGTGCATAACCTACCTTAATCATGTACTCTAAGAAGTTTCCTATTCTCTTTAATCTGCTTGCCCAAAGCCAAGACAGAAACTAGGTGATGCAGGAGTTCCAACCGGGGGCACCTCCAACTGCCTCGCCAGCTATTGTAACTACCATACAAGATGCACAAGCAGCAATTGTTACCTATGCGGAAATCACAATTGCTTCTTGCTCCGAGCTTCGTCAGAGCATTACGATAACATTGACATTAACATTAACATCAAGTTCACGATCTGAAGTTGGAGAATCTGCTGCAGCCGTCATGTTTGCGGGAGGTATCGCTTGGCATCGAGCGGGTTTTTACCGGGGTTGCTGCGGCAGAGCCACCAATATCTGAAGGTGATGGGGATGATCCGAGGTGTCCAGCGGAACACTCAGGATTTCTGGATTGTGACTGAAACGCGGGCATGTGTGCCGCCACATCTAATTCTATCTGGCTAGTACTACACAAGACTTGTCCGATCATGGAGACAAATGGAGAGACTGCCAAGAATCTACGCGCCAAGCAATGATAGTCCCGGCTACAAACCTCAAATTGACTATAATCAGATCGCCATCCAGTATGGCAGCCTGACTACTTCTCTGGCCCCAGATCCAAACCCAACACCTACCCGCAAGCTGAGAGATGCTAAAGGAGTTTTTGGTACGATTATTTTGATCTATCCCATAATCAGTAAAGTGATTCTAGAAAGAAAAAAGAATTCTTTTTCTTTTGGCGAAGCAAAACCTCTTACTCCTTGACGTAATGTAATGGTCAAAAGGTAAGGTCATTGATCACAATATACTGTCTCTTTAGATCCAGCTGCTGTGATTAACAGAACCGTATGCCCTGACCACGAAACCACAATTAGGGAGGACTTGTTTATTACACACATAAGCTAATTGAGAGTCGCTTGTTTGACATTATATGTGTCCAGTAAGGCTACTACGTAATGTAGTAGAGCTGAGCTGTTCAAGCGAGGGATGAATGAAGCCAACCACTAGATTTTCACTTCTCCCCCCCCTCGCGCTCTCCCTCCACGGATTTGAGGACCTGTTGGACCCAGCCTAAAAATTTGAATCTCGGAAACATGTAATGAGACTTTTTCAACATTATCTAGCTTGGCTGGCAAGTACCTCCTCACCTTTGCCTAGATGGCATCTAATATCATCTAGTTATCCTATCTTCAATCGCCATTTCCTACCTCCATGCCCGTGGCTACCTATGTAGTGAATGAATGCATCACCACAGTGATAAATAACACTGGATTGTTTGGAACACTCGGCCGAGATCGGTTCATGCATACTAAAGTAGATGAACTCTGTACTCTCCATCCATACCTTTCTGGATTGTATTATTGCTGCGTAATTAGATGAGAGCGCGGGATTGAGATGGAACATGCTGTAGAGCAACGAATTGCAGAGTAAAAAAAGAAAGAACTGTAGCGAGATAGGCACCTTGAGAAATGTAGAGTTATAGGTTTAGTTTACGAGTACTCGAGTGAATACTTTGTTTTGAGTCTTGATACTTGACACTTGCCGAAGAGCCGTGAAACATAGCATACATATCTAAGAAAACATAGAATCATGACGAGTTTACCCCAAGACGAGTAAGGGTCTCGTCTACCTTCAACCCTAGCAATATAGAGCATGTTTACTTCTACCTACTTCGCACAGTTAGTTGTAACTTGTAAGACGTAAAGGAACCAAAAGAAAAGACCAATACGTAATCACTCCTACCAGCATCCGTCAAAACATCCAGCCCATGCCCGCTCCTGGTCCACCAGCGTCCCTCCTTCATCGAGATTCGAGATTCGAGATTCGAGACTCAAGAGTCAAGACTTAAACCCTAAACTCCACAAAATGAAGCATTATTCCTCTAACGATCAGGGCCCAACCACATGTCATCCTCCCATAGCTCTCCCCCTTCTTCGCTTCAAGCTCCTCTTCAAGCTCCCGGGTCCCCACACCTGCGCCTATCTGTCTACCGTGACCCGTCTACCTTTATGCATCATGATCATGCATGTCTCCCAATAGTTCGTGTGCCCAGCCTCATGATTCCATGCCATGCACGCACAGCCTGCGCAAACCCTGACCTTATAACTGACTAACAAGAATAATACTCGAGGATCAGGTAACAAATGACCTTGCTAGAGGATTCGATTGAAAATCCAATGCTCGAGTATATACGAGAACTGTAAAATCATCACAACATGAAATGGCATTTCCATCTTCCACATAGACGATTCGTATCGGGTATTTGACAATTAGCTGTTTCGATTAGCTGTTTGTTCAATTGAGTTTTCCATCTTTCCCTTTTCCCCATAGAGCTGATAACGAGAAAGCGGAGAGAGGGAAGAGTCCGCCGAGCCGAGCCGAGCCCGTTTATCCGCGAGATGGCAAGTAGAAAGGGTCGACTCGAGTAAATTGATTGGTGAAGCCGCTTTTCTGGACACCTATCATCCTTTTCGCTTCTGTCGCCGGTTAGGTCCACCAGTCGGGAAGAAGGTTAGTTGGATGGATCAACGGTTGGAATTCTTGGGTCTCTTGAAGTGGCAGACGGTGAAAGATGTGAAAGATGTGAACGAGTGGTGAGTGGTGAGTGGTGAGTGGTGAGTGGTGAGTGGTGAACGGTGAACGGTGGGTGAGAATAACTAAGCAAGGCGCAAGTAGGCTGGTTTCGTAATTGCGTATTCCTTCTTGTTGTTGCTATCGGAGAAAGGGAATACTTGTTTATGTACGAGTATTGTGTTCGCATTCCTTGTGTCTTTAAAAGCAAGGCCTTTTTCCACCCCATGAATGAACCCTTTTACAACTTGCTGTCTGCTCTTACATATCGAATTGTGCTCGTTCCTTCATACCTTCACACCTTCGCACCTTCATACCTTCAAGGCTTCTTCTAGAGAGCGTGGCTGTGCGAGGATTGTTCTTATCACTACTAGTACTTTGCCTCATCGAAATAGCTCATACAATAGTACAATAGAAGCTTTCTGATGACGAGTCTATCTTGATAACGCTATATATATACTCATCCTCAAGCGATCTGCTTCCTTCTTGACTTCAAATACCATCCTCAACAAGTAGATATGCCATCTAGACGTCAAAAACTTGTCTGCCAATGCGACAGCCGGCCTTTCTCTTCAGTTCTCCTCCTGCTCGCGATAATCTTTCCTAAATTCTCTTGCGCACAGGCTCCCTACGCACAGTTTCCCTACACAGTGCCAACGACCTTGGTTACTTCGGCTTCCCCTCCATCACCGACTCCCCTCACCTTGAACACCCGCCAACAAAACCCTAACCAGAACCCACCCAACGCCGAACCAGACGAAGACACTTCGAGTCATGTCTACAACTACTACTTTGTCATTATCGCCGTATTCGTTGTTATCGTCTTCTTTCTTCTTCTATATATTACTCGACGGCGAAAGCACAAAGCTGAGCTCTCACGGAATCATGGACAGAACCCTTTAATTCGCGATGTTCAATCTTTCGCAGACTTCAGAACAAGATTTGGGCCGAGGAGAGGGGGACCTGGGTTGATGGGAATGACGATGGGCATAGGCGTGCATAGGGAAACACAAGAGGGTTTGGATGAGAGGGGAGAGGCACCTCCGGCCTATGTGGAGGGCGATAAACCGCCGAGCTTGAGGAGTGAGGATGGAATCGCCATGATGGTCTCTAATGTCGACCATGGTGATGCACCAGCTGTTGCGACTGCGGAGAATAACACTACTACGGGGCACGATGCGCCGGGCCTGGAGTCGAGATCATCTGCGGAGCTTTCGCGACAACCGACAACGACTGCGAGCAACTCGGCAAGTTGTGCGTCCATAGGCGGTTCATCGACGCCAATTGCAAGTGTACCGTCGAATCAAGACGTGGAATTAGGGGCGCTGAGTCGAAGTACATCGAGTCGCCCACCTTTAGGACCGCCCACATACTCCGAGGCCATTCTGGGCGGGCATCTCGATCTTACCAGACCGGCTGCGGTGGTGACAGCCCATGACCGGTCTGCTCTAACAAGAGATTGATCGGCGAAGTTGAACCTCATCCGGAATGTGATGGTGGAGGCCCCAATGCAGCATGAGCGAAATGAACATAGGCGAATGATTTTTTATATTGGATGATCATGAAATTAATGAAGACTTGGATATGGAAGGTTTGGGCGAAATTCTGGATATGGACATGGAATTGGATACCCGGATCGTATGAGGCCATGAGACGATGAGGACACGAGGGTCTTGGGATGGCGTATTATGACTTTTACGGATATTTCTCTCTGGAGCGTCGTTTTGATATTGGTTTCGTGTAAGCGTAGGTCAGCAGGCATAAAGATGTATATCAAGGACTATAAGGTTTCTTACTCCAAATCAACTCTAATTTTAAAACGTGCCATGGTCAAGTGGACATTTCCATAAACCCTAGGGATTCTTTCCAACAATGATTCACTCTCGTTTCCCATTTCCCGAGATCTGGTTCTGGGTTGCTGAACACCGCTGTCCTCCCTATTTATGTTCAACAGTAGCTCAGGGTCTCAGTGGATAATGGCTCCTTTTCATATGCTATATCTTATTCGATAATTCGTGCCGGGGTAAATTTACAGCGTCGACACGTTGTGATGAAGTGGGCTCTAGGACTACTCTACTTTCCAACCATAGTTGTGCCTGCATGCTCAAGACTTCTCTAGTTCTCTATCGCCTGCCCAAGCCAGCTTTCTCGTATCCAGCCTCTCCCCCTCGCCCCTCTTCACCTCCACCACCTTCTCCCCCGTCGCCCATCTCAACATCGTCAGGGAGTGTTTCCCAAAAGTATATTTGCCCTTTCCATCCCACTTACTCTCCTGGATACCCACCTCCTCCTTCTCTGCCGTATTCACCACCTTGACATTGTCCCCCGTGATGGTAAAAACCTCCACCTCCCCCTTCACCCCCAGTAACTCCGTCTCGAAGCTCTCCTCCTCACTCACATTCACAACACACAAACTCACCACCCCATCCTCATCC
>NGKF01000009.1:203148-306993 GCA_002162555.1 Monilinia aucupariae
CCACACTCCCCAACCACTTGGGATCCTGCACCCCCTCATACGCGCCCCCTCTAACATGAACCCCCAGCGTCCATCCGCGCATATACTTACTATACAGCCACAGGGGCCACCAAGTCGTCTGTTTGACAATCCCATCCTTGGTCGTCATCAACGGCGAAATCACATTAACGCTCTGCGCCAAATTCGCCATGCCGACATAGCGACTCTGCCTCACGAAAACATTGAGCCAGACGCCCACGGCCAGCGCATCGCTCAGCGTGTACTTCTCCTCGGCCCCCTCTTCCCCGGGTGCGCGCAGCGGATCCCAGACATTCCACTCGTCGAAGCAAATTTTGGGAAGCGCGACCGACGGCGGGATCTTCGCTTGGATGCGCGCGATCTGGATGAGGGCCGCGGCGGATTCGATGGCCGTTTCGGCTTGCAGGGGGGCGAACGCGTTGGGGACGTGCGTGGATGATGTGCTGTAGATGTGGATGCTGTGCATGGTGATGTGGTGGATGTTGGGGAGGAGCACGGTTAGATCCCAGGGGGACAGACCGGTTTCGCCGCAGAGGATCAGTTGGAGGGTGGGGTCGAGGAGGTGTAGGGCTTTGGACCATTGGAGGGCTTTTTTGGCGCTGTGGGGGGCTTAGCACGTGTTTGTTCTTTTGGGGGGGGCGAGGGGGAAGCATACTAGTCTTCTGCGGTCATTTGCTCAACTTGCCATGGTCCCCATACTTCGTTTCCTAGTGCCCAGTATTTGATGTTGTATGGCTCCTCGTGTCCGTTCTTTCTTCGAAGGTTGGCGTAGTAGGTATTTCGAGTCCCGTTGCAGTACTCTACCCATGCCAATGCTTCGGTCAATGTCCCCGTTCCCATGTTTAGACAGAAGTACGGCTCGACCCTCTTCTCCTTTCCTTCCGAGAGAACGCTGAGGTAGTGCATAAATTCATCGGTTCCTAAGGCGCATCAGTTTTCTCTCTTCAAATCTCATAGTCAGATGATAACTAAATGAAAAATATATGTGTGGGAGAGAGGGGGGGAGGGGAGGATTACCGAATTCATTCGTCTCGGTCCCTAACCATGCGAGTTCGGGACGAGCGGGTCGGTTTTCCCGGGGCCCAATCCCATCTTCCCAGTGATATGTGGCGATGAAATTTCCTCCCGGGTAGCGAATCACGGGGATATCGAGATCGCGGAGCGCGTCGAGGACATCGGTGCGGTAGCCGTGTTTGTCGGAGAGGGGGTTTCCGGGATCGTATATTCCGCCGTAAATGCAACGGCCCATGTGTCTGATTTTGCGTGTAAGAAAATGGAGAGACAGGAGACAAAGTTCACATCTTTTTGAGATCCCCAGTCACGCTATCTGATGACCTTCTCAAATATCCTTCCAATTGGTATGGGATTGAATGCAAGAAATGAGATCGGATATACACATCTCTGCTAGGAGTAGTGCGTGAATGTTCTCACTCGAGAAGTTTTATGGATAATACTGGTGCAGATTGGTACATCTGAAGCTCGTTAATATCTGAAACTTTTCAGGTCGTTCCATGCCATGAACTTATTCCTAACTAGATGACTCCCGTCCAAAAGGCTTCCGTGAAGATGCCATCAAGATTGGTACAGTTCTGAATGGACATCTTGCGAGGTTGGATGAGGGCTTGAATAACTGGAGAGATCGAATAGAACTCATATGTGTATGCTCCCACGTAGTCACGCGACAGTCCGAACTTGAAGATATACATAAATATGGTGACACTCACTCCATAAACCCTCCATATATCATAGGATCTGTATTGAAAGTTAGCAGATGCCGTACAAAATAGCGCACCAAGATCTCGCCCGCATACCAATTTTCGACAATCTCCTCGACACATCAACACTAATCGAAGGGGCCTCTCCATCTGGTATTCTTGTAAACGTCGTCATCTTGTCCAAAAATCCTTACTGTAAGTAGTATTCCGCGCCTCACCGGATGCAACTTTGCAAACAATATAAAGTGCTACGTGCGTATGGAAACCCCCATCTTGTACCTCGGAACACATGACTGGAGATTGGTCAACAGGGATCTCGTCCTGATACGACAATATCAACTCGCAACTTCATAAGCGCACCGGGGAAAGTCAATTGCAAGTTCTCTTCTGCTATTGGCGCGCATATACGACGTCCCAGCAATCCGGCAGCTATCCCGAAGTTTGCACGCGCTCCATATCAGAAGCGAGCCATTCTGAATGGATGGAAAATATCACGCCGACCGCGAGCGAGAAAGGCGTGACTTTCCTCTCCCCCAAGTCCACGTCGAGAGCTGTCAACATCCTTGCGCCCACATGCCACGGGTCCTCTCCCCACGAAAGTGCCAATCAGCAAGTCCACATCAACCTCCATGCAGAGGCGTGCCAATTGGCTTCATACACCGAAGTTGCCGATGTGCACTGGGATATCGGAGGGGGCGAATCATGGGGGATGGCTGGTACCAAGACGGAGAGCGCTTTGAAGCCACCGTAAATGTTGGAGATGCTATTCCTAGTTTTCCCCAGGATCTCCGCACGGCGCTAGCTCCTCATCATGGTGGCATGTTTTGTGGCTTTTCCTGGGGGGGATTGGTTAAGGCACGATGCAAAAATATAAGATGCGAGAAATTCCCATGTTCAAAGGATGATCATCATCAGTGACTCCTTCTCGTACCTTGAGACCCATTTCTCCTCATTTGGTACTGTTTGTAAGCTTTCGAGCATTGAACTATAGCTATGGGGGTTTTGTCTCCAAAGGTCTATCAGGTGAGACAGCGACCTTCGAGTTTTATCGTTGGGATCCGCGTCCTCGGTTCTTGCTAACATGTCCTTTCTAGTTCCTCGTGGGCGTCTTCGCCTCGGTGGGATCTATCCTTTATGGTTACGATCTAGGTATGTATACATATTGGAGAGCCAACGACCCCAATAGACGACTCGCTCTAACAGTGTACACAGGTGTTATTGCAGAAGTCGTTGCAAGTGATACCTTTGTCGAGCAATTCAAGCCAACATCCACACAAATGTAAGAACGCCATCCCCCCCATCGTACGATATGAGACTAACTGATTATCAAAGTGGTATTGTAGTATCATTCTTCACCGGTGGCGCATTCTGTGGTTCAGGTCTCGCGGGACCCATTGGTGATAAATTCGGACGTCGATGGACGATATTTGCAGGATGTGTTATCTTTATACTCGGAGGTGCTCTCCAAACCGGTGCACAGCATATTCACTTTCTCTGGGCTGGTAGATGGATTGCTGGATTAGGAGGTGAGTCACCAAACGCTTGACAATTCGTTGGTAAAGATTCGCCGCTAACATACGTATTTCTAGTTGGTTTCCTCGTGATGATCATTCCCCTCTACCAAGCCGAAATTGCACATCCAAGCATTCGTGGTCGCATCACCTCCTTACAGCAATTCATGTTGGGTATGGGCGCGCTCGTGGCAGGATGGATCAGTTATGGAACATACGTTGGGCTCAAGACATCCGCCCAATGGCGTTTGCCTCTGGGTCTCCAGATGCTGCCTGCCGTCATCCTCGCCGGTCTCATTTTCCTCTTCCCCGAATCCCCACGTTGGCTCATCGATCACGGTCATCCCGACAGGGGGCTCAAGACCCTGGCGAGATTGCACGCCAATGGCAATGAGAATGATCCCTGGGTCAGAGCCGAATTCGATCAGATCCAAGATAGCATTACGTTCGAGCACGAACATGAAGCAAAATCCTACATGGATCTATTCACGAACAAATCATCCTTCCGTCGACTCTTCATCGCTTGTGCTCTGCAGGCGTCGATTCAAATGACTGGTGTCTCCGCAATTCAATATTACTCCGTTAAGATTTATGGACAAATTGGGATTGAAGGAAGTGATGCTTTGAAATATCAAGCTATCAACAATATCATTGCTTTAATCGGAGAAGCTTTCTGTGTCTTATTCATTGATAAATTGGGACGAAGATGGCCTTTAATTCTGGGTAATCTCTTCAACATGGTTAGTTATCCCAAATCTTCCCGTTTCCTATCCTCCCGTGACAAAGGAAGAAGAAGAAAAAATGCTAACCCATCATCCCACCCGCCCAGCTCACATTCCTCATCGCCTGCATCCTCATCGCCACCTTCCCACCCGCCACCAACCGTAACATCGGCGCGTCTTGGGGCTTCATCATAATGACCTGGCTCTACAACTTCTCCTTCTCCGCCACCTGCGGACCCCTCTCCTGGGTCATCCCCGCCGAGATCTTCGATACCCGCACGCGCTCCAAGGGCGTCTCCATCGCGACCATGGTCTCCTTCGCCTTCAACACTATCATCGGTCAGGTCACCGACACGGCCATGACCAACATTGGTTACCGATACTACTTCCTCTTCATCATCTGCAACTTCACCAACGCGCTCTTCTTCTACCTATTCCTTCCCGAAACGGCAAGGAAGCCACTGGAGGAAATGAACTACCTCTTCACCCACGCGCCCATTCTCGTAAGTCTTTTTCTTTTCTTCTTCTTCTCATTAATAGTGATTTCCACCAACACATCCATTCATACATTCAATGTCACACACACATATATATATATATACATTTTTTCCCAAAAAAGCCCTGAAAACTAACAATCCAAACCAGGTCCCCGGAACAGACAAAGCGAAATACAACGCCGGCTACGCCGCAGATCTCGAAAGAAGAGCACAAGAGATTAGCGAGAAAGAAGATGTTAAAGTTGCCCACTACCCATGATCTTGATGATGGGGGAAAAAAAGAAGAGGTAAAATCCCTCATCTGTGTATTGGGGGGTATTAATGAGTGTTTTCACTTTTCTTATGCTTATGATATATTATGATATAATATGATATGATACGATAATGAAGAGATATATATATTGTTTTTACGAGTATAATCCCCCCCCTTTTCTTTTTTGAGGGGGGGGGGGCTCAAAAATGTGCGTTGAGTGGTTGATTGATTGATGTTACAGTATGAGTGAGTATTGATTACTTGTAATTCGTGTGAAGATGCTCCTTTGTTTGTTTTTCTTATTGTTGTCATCTCTATTTTCATCTTATTTTCATTTCGCAAATAGAGTAGGTTAGGTATAATCAAATAGCAATCTCTTTTCTCTTCTTTTTTGTGCTTTGTGCTTTATACCCTATACCCTATACTCTATACTCTATGCTTTTTCCTTCATCCTCTCTCCTCCTTTGCATCTGATTCTCTTATCATACGAGTATTCCCTCCTCCTTTCCTTATTCTAGATACTCTAGATATTACCTCTAGATATCACCTCAGCATTATACAGAACATTATACAGAACACTAGAAAGCAATCACAAGAGCAACAACTATAATATTGTTGTAATCACGTGTAGCGCTATACCTAGTTAGGTGTCTCCACCTCATATACTCAGTAGAACACATATGCCACTTCTAGCATATTAGACAATATACACTCTACCACTACAATAAATATAATATAATATAATATAGAATCAAAGTACTCTAAAGTGTTAAAGTAAAGCTATATGGTTATAAATAAAAGAACAAAAGCGCCATTTCTACCTCACCACCTCTTTTATACTGTAACACTGTAAGTAATATTGTAACATAGTAAGTAACACAGTAACACGTCCCGATGATTATACATGCTCTACTTCTTCTTCTACTTCTTCTTCTTCTTCTTGAATCTCCAAACCAGATCACAGTAATCCAATGCAATCCCATCCCATCCCATCCGCCCATTCAACACCCGCATCAATCCTCAATCCTCAACTCCCCTTCTCCTTCCCCAAAAAAGAATTCCGCGAATGAGATGATATGCAACTACTGATGATCAAGCCAATCTACCAATCTACCAACCTATCAACCCCTAAATATCTCAAAATATCTCAAAACAATCATCCATCATCCATCATCCATCACAAAAACAACTCCAACACTCCCCCCCTTTACATTTTCCAAAGCGAACTCGATGAATAGAGGGAAAGCTCATTTCGATTATATCATTAGATAGATACTTGTGAATAAACAGATAGATAGACCAACAAATGATTCGATAACAGCAAAAACCTCATATGGTACAAGATTAGAGCTCCTCGAGTGTTGAGAGAAGTATCGACCAGTGATAGATGTCCCCCCTCCCCCAAAAGAAAAGCAGAAAGAAAAAAATACACCTCTCAAGCTCCTCCCAATAGTAAGTAAACAAGTACGTAAATATATGCATCAATCATCCGCGAGATAATCTCCGCAATGTACGAGTACAGTAGGAGAAAGCGACATGATTTTTTTTGGGGAATTCCTCTGGGCCGCAGATTTGGACTTCTGGGATCCTTTAGAGCTTAGAGAGCGATGAACGCTCGCGCGTTCGGTGCTGTGTTCTCGGTGAGGCTACTGCTGATTCGAAGGGGTTTGGGTCGTTTTGTAGCATGTACAGAGGTAGATACAGTATAGTATAGTGTAGGAATGGGAATGGGAATCATTTTAGCGGGCGAATAGAATTCGGGAGGGAGGTTGGCTATGATGAATATCTTGTGCGGTGGTAGAGGAGACCTCTGAAGGCTTTTAGGTGGCTGTGTTGGGATCGGGAAAAAGGAGGATATGGGGTGGGGAGAAGGTGATGGTGATATGAGATGATTAGAGGAATGATCCATCTCAGATTTGAGATATGTAGACACCCAAGAGGATTTCCCAAAGCGAACATGTCGAGACGCGTGTTTCAAAGGCAGAAGAAAAGATGGCGATTCGCGAGGTGATGAAAATAGATTTTTTGGGGATGGTTCTGATTGTCGTGCCAAGTTGCCCACTGCTGTAAAAGTATATTTCCTCTCGCTATGGTTCTAGATTTTCTCGTCTCGCTCGTAGGGATTCAGGACTGCTGAACTTCTAAGAGCAGACAGGAGGATACTTCTGTTCGTTTGCTTGGAGGATAGGGTAGCAAACAGTATGTGTCCAAGTTTCATCTGTACTATACGTTGAAATGATCATTAGATTGTGTGTATATCCAGTGATACATGATTGATTGATTCCATCCCGTTCAGCATGCAATGGTCTGAAGAGTCACAAAGTGCTTCGTTGCTACAGACTACAGTACATGATCTGAGTCTCTTATTGAGATTGAATCCTCAATTAACTGGATCCTAGACACACAAAACATGTCAAGAGTCAAGAGTCAAGAGTCAAGAGTCAAGAGTCAAGAGTCAAGAGTCAAGAGTCAAGAATCAAGACTCAAGATTCAAGAACCCCAAGAGAGATGAATCCTTTATTTCAAGAGGAAATAACTATATTCCCTCCAAAGATAAACCACAAGCCTAGCTTGTAAAGCTCACCACTATTCCCAAATATAGAACAAACCTTTCTTGCTCCTTGGCAACTTGGCACAGATGAGGAAGAGAGGTAAAGACAACACAGTATGATTACAAGATTTCGAGACAGCAGAACCAAGCTGGCCGGGAGAAATGGCTAATTATTCTTTTGCAGATCGTTCCGAGGGCCCCAAGCCAACCTACAAAGTATCGCAGTTTCCCACGCATATCCACCGAATACGCATTATTAGAATGAGAAATCTCGTAACCATCTTGGATGCTGTGATGGGTTGATTGGAATTTGAATCGCATCTCCGCAACGTGCATTCGTTCATTTACTTTGATATCGAGAGAGGAGCTCCACACCAGGTTAATGAAAGGACGTTTGTAGCATGCCGGCGACACCGCAGGAGCCTGACGCTGCGGATTATAGACCGGGTATGTGTTTCAAATCGCCCCGATCAGACCATTTGTGATTCGTGGAGCCTGGGATCAAACGTTGCAGGCATGAACGTTATACTTTGTGCATAGCCTGACATAGCCACGATAACATCAGTTCTCTCTCCGCAAGGACCTTACGGGTTCCCTCCCAAGTGCCGACACATGGGAATCTGTGTATATACATACAGCATGCTCCGTATATAGTCGAGTAATGGCTAGTCGGATGGTTTTATGATCATGTAGAGTATGCAGAAACCTCGATGCTGCACCACAAATAGGTTCTCTCGAATGCGACTGAACACATGCCGTATGGTCAGTCAGTCAGTCAGTCAGTCAGGACTCGAGCAAGTCGAGTATTGAACTCTACTTACTTCACTCCTCAAAGAGTAATACTGTACTGTACTCTACTCTACTCTACTCTGCCGTACTCGAGGACATATATCCTTCATCCACCAATCCTTCCAACAAGCCTTTTAGCGAAGGGACAACCGAAGTTACCACTCGCCAGCACTTATGACATCAAAATCTCAATGCGCATGAAAGGAATATGATGCCGGGTCGGGTACCTGCGCCGCCAAGCGTACACATCAGGCTGAGTAAGCCAATCGATCACGTGAGAATCATGTTTGATCCTTGGGAGATTTGATCCGAAATTGTTCCGTGATTATGCAAACAATGCAAACCCAAACCAGGAGATCGTCAGTATTTGTGGCAGAATTGGTTTTCCAGCAATACTCGAGTAGTCGACAAAGTACTGCACTCAGGATGTAACCGGCTAACGCCAACCTAAACACGGTTTTTCTTTCGGAGATCTAATTGCGAGTAATTCATGCTAATTCATGCTTTCTAGGATTCATGCTGCAGCCAATCTACGCTTGATTGGGTCAAGTCTCGAAACTCAATGACGCTTGAGGAGCGGCTGGATAGTATGTATGTAGTCAGGGGCATCGTAATTAAATGATAGTACCAAGAAATGTAGACTCGCTTAAATCCGCATCTAGTACCGATCAGCCTGGTCATACCGGAATGAGCAGTCCGACCAATCAGATCCGGCCTGTCCGTATAAAATGGTCGATACATTAGGAATTTATAGCGATATGGCTGGGATTCCTGTATATCGTCATCTGGGATAGCCAGGTTTCCACATGCGATATGGGGCAGACGTGAACTTTCAAGGCTCAGGAACACAACTATGTACCGTCGTAAATCGTAAATCGTATCGAGGAACGTGGGAAATCTGTCACATCTCAACTGCTGTCACAGGATTCATTGAACTAAATCCATCACAGAAGCTTCTTCTCATTGATCTGCCTCACAGCTCTCTTTTCCATAGAGGCTATACTCGAGTCGATCCGGTTGCTTCACAAGTTACGATGCGGAAGCCAATTGGAGTGGGATTATGGGACTGGGAAGTAGGAAAGTTTAAATAACCCGGCGGCATGGGTTGGAAAGTTAAAAGATCAGAAGATAAAAGGTAAAGCTGTTGTGGGCTCATCGATTTGTTGTCGATGTGTACTCTGTAGGAGTCGTGTGTACTTTGTATGTAAGTTTATGCGAGAAAGAGGAGAGCCATGGATTCGATTCATCCATCCACGATACCGCATCTCCATTTCGAGATGATTCAAGAGATTGCCCTTGGTCGCCTCAATGCTCCATGTGCGAGGATGGGATTGGATAGGACAGACAGTACGAAGGACTTGGATGGAGTATTTGCAAGTTACAAGCTACAAGTCACAGCCAGAGCAGAGTTCCCACTAATATATAGATACCGTAGAGGAAGTGAGAGAAAGGACTGGCTGGTGGACTTTGCCTTGTTAAGATTAAAAAACTCTACTTGATCGGTACTAAGTTGTACCGCCGCATCTAACTTTTCCACTTTGAAAGCTTGTCCCAACTCCTGAATGATAGTAGTATGGTGGGAAGTGTGAAGGTGGAAGTTTGAAGTACATCCCATATCTAGTAACCGTACACACATCCAACTGAATCATCATCGACTTGATGAATTCGGAGGGAAGAGGAAGAGCGGCGAGATCAAAGATACACCCAGAGAGCCAGAGACCCAGAGACCCAGAGACCCAGAGAGCCAGAGAGCCAGAGACCCAGAGACCCAGAGAGCCAGAGAGCCAGAGACCCAGAGACCCAGAGACCCAGATACCCAGCACGGCACCGAGGGATATTTGATGATTGATTTGCTCTACTCGTGCCTACTCGGGAATCAACATAGCGCGCCCACCAGCCCGAAAGAATAGAACCGCTTAAGAACAAAATCCAACCAACAAGGCAACACACATATACACACATACACACAAATACATCCTGTTCCTAGTCCAGTCCAGTCCAATCCCATCCAGTGCGATCCAATTCAGCCCAATCCAGTTCAATCCCATCCAGTCCAGTCCAATCCAATCCAGTCCAATCCAGTCCAATCCAATCCAATCCTATCTGCGCAATTCTACGACACTACTCGGTACTTCTGCATGTTCGAGAGACTAGAGGGAGCATCCATCCATCACTTGCATCTATCTGGGTGAATCGTTTTCCAAAGCAGCCCAAGCGTGCTGATTTATTACTCTTCCTTTCTTTTCTTTCGTCACGCCACCCGCCCACCAACCACCAACCACCCAGAGTCCCAGACGCCAAAGAGAGAGACTTCTTCTTTCCTATCCCATGTTGATTTGGAACGCCCAGATTGTCAAACACAGCCAACCACCTTTTCTTCTCCACAAGAAACAATACTTGAGATAATCTGCGAGAGAAATCAAAGAAGCTTAATCCAATAATCGACCTCAATCTCGATTTTCTTCCATCGACACCAACATTCGTTTTGTGCCATTCAACGACTCCTGTTTCATTTCAACCAAGAAGGATTCTTGGATACGCCTCCTTTGTTTGTAATTTTCTGCTGGTCATCGGGAAGATCTGCCAACCTGCCAATCTTTCAACCTGCCTATCTTTCAACCTTTCAACCTTTCAACCTTCACTTTTCAGTTTCAAAAACCAACGACGACATTGAATACACTCGACACCTCAAAGATAACAATACACGGATTTCGATAGTTACAGATTGATTTGTGCCTGTCCTTTTGCTTCTCCGAGGACTTGAAAGAAGTTGGGCGTCTGTCTTGATCTATTTTCATCTGTCTTCAACCTTACAAACCCTTGGCGAATTTCTACATTCCAGAATATCAACCACAATCAATCGCCTTGGCTGACGTAGCAGATGCAGTTTTACTGACAAGATTTTGATTTGGGCTTCTTTCGATCGTAGATATGGACCACTCGTATAGTGGCTCCGGGCCAAAGCCCCCTCAGATTACAGTCAATTCGGGCCACGACGGAGATGACAATTCTCCTTCTGCGGCGGGAACATCTGGTCAACCGAGACAGCTCATCCCGCCGCCGCGATCACAGAATTCCTCTTCGCAAAACTCACTAATGGCTACCCCTCAAGTATATGGTTCACCCGATGTGACTCAGTCAAATGAAATGCTGCTTCCCCCTACGAGATCACGGTCTGCGGCGAACAATCAATCGTCATCATACTCTGACTATCCATTACCTTCTCCTTCAATATCAGGCTTTTCATCAAGAAGAACAAGCTGGAGCTCCGACGCAGGAAGTCGAGACAGCCGAACCGGACCATTTGGTTCACCATTTGATGATTCGAGAGCGTCCTCGAGAGCCGGGGACAGCGATGATGACAATATAAATACACAAACAGTTTCTGAAAAGTATAATATTATGCCATCGGCAGGATTGTTACTTTTCCCAGAGGATGTCGAGAAAGATGATTACCTTCACAACCCAGACCCAAGTGATAAGGATCGTGATAAGTGCGATATATGGAATAGGAGAGGTCTCACAAACGTTGGAGGTTTGATTCTCATTGTAATGGCTGTGCTGGCCTTGTTTGTTGCATATCCAGTGGTGTATGTACTTGGTTAATGTATATAGAAGCTTCAGCTAACAATTACTCAGTACATTTGTGGAAGATAAAATTGATCCAACTCATGGAGCCTGTGCTGCAGTAGCAGATTGTTTATCTGACAAAGTTCCCCTGCTCAAGAACGTGAGGACTGGCCTGATAGACCCGGATACCCCAGATTCCGTCAAAAGTAAAACTGCTCAAGATGGCACAAAGTTGAAGCTTGTGGTAGGTCTTTATTTCATCGTGCTCTTGTATCTGATTCTGACAGCCTTAGTTCTCGGATGAGTTCAATAAAGATGGCCGAACGTTCTATGATGGTGATGACCCATTCTTAGAGGCTGTGGATATCTGGTATGGTGCTACTCAGGATTTGGAATGGTACGATCCAGATGCCGTGACGACTGGAAACGGTACCCTGAACATAAAATTCGATGCTTTCCAAAGTCATAACCTGAATTATCGCTCCGGTATGGTTCAGTCATGGAACAAGATGTGCTTCAAGGGTGGTCGCGTAGAAGCCAGCATTTCATTGCCTGGGCGAGGAGATTGGCCCGGTTTCTGGCCTGGTTTCTGGAGTATGGGCAACTTGGGACGACCCGGGTATCAAGCCACCACGGAAGGGATGTGGCCATACAGCTATTGGGATAAATGCGATTACGGTATCACGGCAAATCAAAGTTCCACGGATGGTATCAGTTGGCTGCCTGGTATGAAGCTGCCAGCATGCACGTGCAAAAATCAAAAACACCCTTCGCGCGGTATTTCTCGATCGGCACCTGAAATCGATGCGATAGAAGGCAGTGTTGCATTCATGAAAGACAACTGGGGAGCAGCTACGGGTTCCGCGTCTCAATCCTACCAGATTGCTCCTTTCGACACGTTCTACATGCCCGACTACAACTATGTTGAGGTCTACGACAACGAGCAGAGCTCTGTAAACAACTATCGTGGTGGAAACTATCAACAAGCTATGTCCTCGGTAACCTGGCTCAACAATGATTGGTATGATGGTAATGGGTATCAGACGTATGGATTTGAATACACCCCTGGAAGCAATGGACAGGTCACATGGCTCGTTGGTGACCAGTACACTTGGAAGATGGATGCTCGCGCTTTAAGGCCAAACGGAAACATCGGCCAACGAACAATGCCAGAAGAGCCTATGGCTATTATTATGAATCTGGGAATGGGTACCAGTTTCTCGCAAGTCATGATGCCTAACCTGAACACCTTGTTCCCTGCCACTATGCGTTTTGATTACCTCCGAATTTACCAACCAGAAGGGTCCGAATCGGTCACTTGTGACCCTGACGGATACCCCACCACCCAGTATATCAAGGACCACCCCAAGGCATATGTAAGCTTGCAGTATCTCCCTCTCACTCTATATTGCTAATCGGTTTCAGAACAACCAAAATCATACTTCTTGGTCAGCTGCTGGCTATGACTGGCCTACAAATTCCTTCGTCGACACCTGCTAGAGGATCTTCATTTCTTCACAAACTTTTTGTATAAAGGACCTACCTTGCTTTGCAAAAGCGCAAAAGCAAATCATATACCCTCGAGATGTTGCACGAACATTCATGCGCCAAAGGACATATAGAAGGCGGTCGGACATGGTGGGCGCCTGGCGATTTTGATTCATCTTTTCACCCACCGAATATCACAAAGGGGTGCGTGCCTTTGTTATTAATTTTTCTTTTCGCCATAGATACACAACTGCATAGCGACGTCGGCGTTTTATACTTTTCGTCATCGAGCGTGTTCATCGATTTGCCTTTTTAGCTTGATACCAACTATCACTGTTGGTTTGTGCCTGGAGTGTGCATTTCGAGGTCTTGGTGCTATTGCTGTTGTACAAAAATACCATCGGTCCATATTTTGTTTGCTTTTCTTTTTCGCTTCGATCTTATGAAGGGACTATGAACGGGACGGCACTCTTCATGAACTCGGATGCTGTGTTTAATTTTGGGAAGGCGGGAGGGATATGGAGCTCTGGAGGAATTCCTTGGGCACGAATTTGGGAGGCGGATAAGAGAGGATGAGGGAAAATGAATGAATGGATTGACATTATTGACTAACTGACTTAACTGATTGGATTGGGTCGATTGGTTTGGCTTGGCTGGTTTGGTCTTTGGTTCAATATTGTATTTGGGTTGGATTTTGCGACGCGGGTGGTATTGATATGATTAATTTTCGACGTATGGGTTAGTAGTTAGATGGATGGGTACTGAAGGGGGAAGTTAGAAGAGTTAGAAGAGGTGTGAATGTGGATGAGATGGGTGTAATAACGAGGGAGTTTGAGGGGCGAGGAATAGAAGACCTTTAGAGGGTATACATGACAACATTGATGTTGATTTTACGATAATACAAGATTTCACAAAAACGCTTCCATGATACTTGATACCACAACAGCTACAAATGGCTGTGAGAGTCTGAAAGCCCAAAATATGAAATGAGATCATGAAATCATGAAACATGGAAACATATCACATATGCACCATGAGGAGTTCACTCTATGATAACTACTACTCTACGCAGGAGAACTCAAATAGTGAAATAGTTTCCTTGGAGTAGCTCATCTGTTAAAAGGCTCCAATGATTCACGAAGTACGAGTAGCAGAAAAATGAATATCGAGTTCTTGAATCCTGGTCACGTGTAACAGAGGGGGCCAAGCACAGCTACAACTTTTTTTTTCATCTTCTCACTAATCTACTTTAGTCGCACTAAAATCTTCTAACCGAGAAATCCCACACTCACCCAATTTGAGAACTTTTTGAGTTGAAATCTTTTTGAACTTTTGAACCTCAACACCCAGAGAAGTCGACCACCGCCAACATGTCGCACCGTAAATTCGAAGCTCCCCGTCACGGATCCCTTGCTTATCTCCCAAGAAAGAGAGCAAGCCGTCACCGCGGAAAGGTCAAGAGGTGAAGCATTTACCCCAATTTCATTCTTACACTCGATATCTGAAAAATCCCTCGATCACCAATATTCGGATGGGAATGTTTTACCACTTGAGAGGAAGAATCTATTTGCTAACTTTTCAATTGCGGCCAGTTTCCCCAAGGATGATAAGACCAAGCCAGTCCACCTTACTGCCACTCTCGGTTATAAGGCTGGTATGACTACCATTGTCCGCGATCTCGACCGTCCTGGTGCCAAGACACACAAGAAGGAGGTCGTTGAGGCAGTGACTGTCATTGAGACACCACCGGTACGAACAACGCAGCCCGCTTGGCTAAAGCCAATGGCTAATATCTTTTTAGGTTATCGTTGTTGGTCTAGTGGGTTACATTGAGACTCCTCGTGGTCTCAGATCCCTTACAACTGTCTGGGCCGAGCATTTGAGCGACGAAGTTAAGCGCAGATTCTACAAGAACTGGTACAAGAGCAAGAAGAAGGCTTTCACCAAGTACGCCAAGAAGCACTCCGAGAACAGCGGATCTTCCATCACCCGTGAACTCGAGCGTATCAAGAAGTACTGCACCGTCGTCCGTGTCCTCGCCCACACCCAAATCAGAAAGACTCCTCTCAAGCAAAAGAAGGCCCACTTGATGGAGATTCAGGTTAACGGAGGTAGCGTTGCCGAGAAGGTTGACTTCGCCAGTGGCCTCTTCGAGAAGCCAGTCGAGATCGGCTCCATCTTCGAGCAAGATGAGATGATTGATGTTATCGCTGTCACCAAGGGTCACGGTTTCTCTGGTGTCACCAGCAGATGGGGAACCAAGAAGCTTCCGAGAAAGACACACAAGGGTCTCCGTAAGGTTGCCTGTATCGGTGCCTGGCATCCAGCCCACGTCCAATGGACTGTTGCCCGTGCTGGTCAAGATGGATACCATCATCGTACCTCTTGCAACCACAAGGTCTACCGTATCGGCCGTGGTGACGACCCCAACAACGCTGCCACCGAGTTCGATGTCTCCAAGAAGGCCATCACCCCGTAAGTTGCTCAAATTCAACATTTTTCGTCATTCAAGGCTAACACATTATAGCATGGGTGGCTTTGTTAGATATGGTGAGGTCAAGAACGACTTCATCATGCTCAAGGGTTCCGTTCCTGGTGTCAAGAAGCGTGTCATGACTCTCAGAAAATCCATGTTCGTTCACACTTCAAGAAAGGCTTTGGAGAAGGTTGAGTTGAAATGGATCGATACATCCTCCAAGTTCGGTCACGGTGCTTACCAAACCGCCGAGGAGAAGCACACTTTCTTGGGTACCCTCAAGAAGGATGTTGCACAATCTTCGTAAATTTAAAAATTGGTTCTGCATTTCGGGTTTCTGGCTTTTTGATAGGTGTAGTCGGTGGGGGTATCATATGTGCAATAAGCAGTCCATGATTACCTATGGATACTAAGCATTCAATCAATGAAGAAATGCCCACGATATCCAATTACTTCAAATATGACCTAATTACTTCTATGATGGATGAAACTACTCGAGTACCTTGAGAACACAATTGAGACCTTTGATCAAGACCATGAAGGGCTGGCAGATTCTTGGTCGAATACTACCAATTTCGGGCATCTTTTCTTTCTTTCCTCGTTTCCTTCCTCCTTCCTCCTTCCTCCCTCCTTTCCCCCTTTCCCCCTTTCTTCCTTTCTTCCTTTCTTCCTCTCTTCCTCTCTTCCTCTCTTCCTCTCTTCCCTCTACAGTCAGATCCTCCACTGAAACCTCAATCTCACACAAAATATGAGTTGTATGACTCGGCCATGCCGATCATCAACTCACATTCCTCACAATATATGTATGTCCAGTCATATCAGGAAACATTACTCGTAGTTCCATTCATTCAATAAATTCTTCATACGTACTGGACTCGAGTACTCAATGAGGACTAATCAACCATACCCATTTCATTCCATGCAATCACCCGTGAATCTTCATTTCCCTTTTCTTTCTCATTCATGATAAATGAATCATTGTCCCATATTCCTTGTGAAATCTATCCTGGCAGATATTCCGATATTCAGATTCTCAGATTCTCCTCTTCAGATTCTCCTCTTCACACGAACACGAAACAAGGAAAGAAAGTTCCCCCACCTTAAGCATTGATTAATTAATTACCTAGAGTACCCCACGTCATCACAAGTCGCACCAGAATCCTCTTTCCTTTCCTTTTCCTCTCAACATCAATGGGTGCACTTTCAGCCGTCCTCGCCATCCCATATCGAAACATCAAGGAATCCATCGAGAGAAATCGTCAAAATAAGAATAAAGATAAAAGACCAACGAAATCTGCGTCGGGAAGTCGAGTTCCTTCTTCTTCTTCTTCTTTTGACGGGAAGAAAAGATATAAACTGAGGCGGGGATATAGTGACGGCGCAGACGCGGAGGGAAAATCGCAATCATTAGGTTATTTACCTTTGGTCGACGTGCCGTGGGCAGGGTCGTCGGGCCTGTCGAGTGGTGCTTTAAGGAGGGGAGGTTTGAAGGACGTTTCACCGGGAAAGGGAACGGGAGAGGGAAAGGGAAAGGAGATCGAAGAACCTTCTTTGCAGAAACAGAGTGCCCGTTTGCCAAGGGATTTCGCGTTGGAGGCTACAGCGCAAGCACCGGTTGTGGCATAAGTGGTAGGGTTTCGCATCAGGTTCCTACGTATTCACTTCGATCGATCCGAGGTTCGGGATTGGAGAGAAAATCTCATATCGGGGTCTTTGGCGAATCAACGGGGAGGCGATTTTTGCATCGCTCGACTGCGTGGCGTACGAACGGGAATAGGGTTTGGGAAAATACAGATACATCACCGTCCGAACAGATCACTATCGATACCGCAGGTCAAATGGCAGCAGACGAAGATTACATGGCGTTCCTCGATAAGGCCAATGAGGACCTCAGCGCTGCCCCATCAAACTCTGCTGGTGATAGCAAGAAGGCGGAGTTTAAATCTATGGATGATGAGGTGGATGTGCCGGGGGTATTGGTGAGAGCGACTAAGGATGCATGGTATGTGAGTGATGCTGATGAACCTTTTGTGGTCGTTGCGCTCAAGCATGAGGGAGGTTTGCCGAATGAAGGTACGTATTTCCTTTCCCCGTCTTGCTTCTCCGTTTATCCTTTCGATGAGGAAGTTATGGGTGGAAATTTTTAACCCTATTTTAATAGAAACATTCGCACGTCTCATAGCACATCCTTCCCCCGCAGATGCAGCGGAGGAAATTCAAATAATGGATATTGGTGAATGGGATCCGCAAGGGCAATATAAAGATATTGTGAATGCGGTGAGAGAGGCGGGTAAGGGGAGTGATGTGAGGGTTTACAAGGTGCCTGGGGAGGGGAGCAGAGTGGAGTATTGGCTTGTGAGCGCTGAGGGGGGGAGGTTGGTGGGGGCTAAGGCGCTGGGGGTGGAGAGCTAGGGTTGGGCGAGGGTGGTTCATGTGGATAGATATGGGGGAATTGGGGATGCTTTGGTTTTATGCGAAAGGGGTGGGGAGAGGATGAGGATGAAGATGAGAATTTTTTTTATATACCTGGTGTTCTGAGGGCGGACGAATATGGCATGGCATGGAGGATCTTACGCCTATGAATGATATTTAGACACGATACGATACCTAAATCTAACATGGGAAGAGATTGAAAGCCAAAACTACCGAGTCCTCACTGTACAACGTCAACATCGATTTATATCTCGAATGTATGCGATTGGAAATGCCCATTAATAGGGGAGCGGGTTCAATGAATTGGTTACTCTATCGAGTAGTGATGCGGTTTGATGTTGATGTTGATGTATGAGCAGAGTTGAATAGAGTAGAGTAGTGGAACTTCAATATATTTATTTAGTACTCGCGTATTTAATTTTTTTTCATCTCGTTGTTTGGTGGTGATTTGGTTGGTTAGATTGGGTTGAATGGGGATGGAGGAAGGGAGAGAGGGGAGGTTAGAGTTCTTCATCTTCATCCTCATCCCTATCGTCTCTCTCTCTCTCGCTTAATATAGTAAGGAGGTAAAGGAGTAAGTAAGTAGAGTAGATCAGTAGATAAATAAGTAAATAAGTATAAGTATAAGGATATCGCTTTTATTTGTTTATTTTACATTTTATCTTCTATATTTTAAAGTACATTCTTTCTTTCACTCGAGTATATAAATACCATAACTGCTTTCTTTCTTTCTTTTCCTCTTTTGTCTTTTTCCTTTTTTCTCTTTTTATTCAAGAATTAAATTTTCAATTTTGTATTTTTACCTTTCGTTTTCTTCTTTTTGAAATCTATTTAGATACATTCGAGTACTAGACTAGTACTATCAGTACGAGTATAAGTATATCCGATTAAAGGGGTTTTTTTCTTTCTTTTTTTTCTTCTTTTCTTTTTCTTTTTTCTTTTCTTCTTCTCTTTAGTTTAAACTTTTTTTTTCTTTTTCTTTTCTTTTCTTTTCTTCTTTTCGTTTGAATTTTGCTTGTTGCTGGTTGTTGGCTACTGGTTGCTGAGAGTTGGTTGCTGAGAGTTGGTTGCTGAGAGTTGGTTGCTGAGAGTTGGTTGCTGAGAGTTGGTTGCTGGGAGTTGGAATCATACACGAGTGGCTATGTATGAAGTATAAGTGAGCATGAGTATGAGGTTAGAAACTCTACTTTAGAGCTCGAACTACTTATTTACTCGAGTACCCTGCGCAGATAACGACGGAGATCCCTAGTCTGCCTCGTTCAGTATGTGATTCTGAATATCTTACCTCGAATTCGAATCCTCTAGAGCAAAGCAAAGCAAAGCAAAGCAGTTAATTCGTGAGCCAGCAAATGAAACGACCGTATTAATCATATCATTCTACATTTCTTTGGCGGGGAGATTCTTTGCTTTGGTCAAAGATTGTATTTTTGGCAATTTCACTTTGAAGGATTACCAATCCACTAAGACACAAATTCTATGCTCCCTGATTATCATTACGCGTTCTTTCTTCATCTTCAATCCCAAGTGTATCATCCTGTAAAAAGATCCCTCTAAGTCCCAAGCTGCCATCTAAGCAGCGCCGCCCATGGATACCTTTCCCTTCAAGTTAATCCAAGGCCACTTGCTCGCCAACGATAAGAAGACAGCGATTCCAGCACACGTTATGGCCATCGCATACGTAACCCTCAGGCCCTGCAAGTAACTCTGTATGATGCCGTCAATGACCTCTCCCTCCTTCCCAAACACATTTCTTAACTCGCTAACCCCTACTGAGAGCACCCGCATGGGAGACACCGAGGGTGCATAGTGCGGGAGCACATGCAGGATACGGTTTGCGAATGCGGCTTCGGCGACGGAGATGAAGAAGGCGCCGCCGATGGTTTGGAGGAAGAGCACCATGGCGGTGGCGGATGATAGGTCGCTTGGGGATACGGTGCCTTGGGTGGAAATGACGGGTACTTGGATGACGAGGCCGGCGGAGAGGCCGGCGAGTGCTTGGTAGCCTATCCATTGAGCTGAGGTCGAGCTCATGTCTAAAGTGTAGAGGAGCCCGCATCCGATTGTTGTGCCGATTGCGCCGAGAATCATGAGCGGTACACTGAGAGAGTGTGTATTAGTTGAGTGGATTGGAGTTGAAGGCTTTGGGAAGTAGTAGTAGAATAGGGACTTACAAGTGACCGAATGCCGAAATCAGTCCTCCGGAAGCAATGGTCGCGATCATGGTGCCGATGATCATGGGTAGGTTCCGCACGCCCGATTGAGAAGCCGAAACGCCAGAGACAACCTGGAAGTAGTATGGGAGATAGTAGAGTAAGATGAACCACCCACCGCCGAGGAAAAATATATATACCATCCCTACGGAAATAGTGCGCTCTTTTAACAGTCGGCTGACGATTATTCCGCGCTCGCCTTGGAAGTATTGGATGACGAGGAAGATGATAAGCAGGAGGATGAAGCCGATCATGGTACCTATTACATCTGCCGATTTCCAGGATTTGCTTTGGCCGCCCCATTGGAGGGATAGAAAGAAACAGACGAGACTGGCCATGATTGTGAAGGTTCCGGGGAGGTCCATTTGTAAGATCTTCTCCTTCAGGCTAGCGGGCGCCGGTACTGCATTCGGAGGCGTAGTGAATACTAGGTAGTTGGCACATCAGCATCTATTTTGGATGTACACCGTAGAGAGAAACATCCGGTAACTCACGAAACAGGATAATAGCTGCCACAACTCCACCAACAGGCAGGTTGATGTAGAAGCACCAACGCCATGTTAATTTGTCTGCAAACACCCCCCCAAGAAGGGGCCCCGCTACAGATGCTACTCCATAGGCTGCACCCAATATTCCAGTGAACGCTGCGCGGTGTTGAGGGCGTGCTGCAAATGCTATAATGGTATATGCCCCGGATGCAATCCCTGCACCACCGAGCCCAGCAACGGCTCGACCAACAATTAGAGCGGTGCTATTTGGGGCAACGCCTATGGGACATGAAATTAGCTGTTGTGTTGGTGCTGTGAGGTTTGGGGTGCATACCGCATATCAAGCTTCCAAGTTCGAACAAGAAGATGGAGATGAGAAATGTCACCTTTAGAGGGAAATATTTGTAGGCCTTTCCCCATGTCGATTGAAAGGAACCGAGGGTGAGGAAGAAAGCGGAGCCATACCAACCGACGAGGTCCAAGCCGTGGAATTGATCGGTGATTTTGGGAATTGCGGTAGCCTAGGCTGGCATTAGTTACCGAGTTCGAGTTCGAGTTCAAGCTTGAGTTCGAGGGTGTAATGCGATTCATGTGGGAGGAAAGTGACAAGATATACATACCACAATCGTCATATCCAAAGCAACGAGGAACATGCTAAGAGACAATGCAACCACTATCATCGCCATTGCAAAAGCCTTGGGGTATTCTAAGCCATCTCCCTCCTGTCCATCATTCGCTACTTCCCCATTTTCCTCATTCGAACCATCTGCACTGCTGCTCTTCTCCCTCGATGATGAATCGTCGACTGAAGGCGCAACACTCTTCTCCAACTCAGTATCAGAAGCTAACGCCATTGGTCTCGAAGCTGTCAGTTTCCTTGCTGGTCTTGAAATATCAATCCCTGATATTGTGATGAATATTCAAAGTAAGATGAACGATCACAGAACAACAGCAATGAGAATTTGAACCCGTATCGAAAAGTGAAGAAACCCAATCGATATTCAAAACCACTCCTCTTCATCATAACAGCAGCAAGATCCCTCTATAACAACGCCTTCTTATCTCAGTCATGCTCACGCATACTCACGTATTACAATCAATGACTTTCTACGCCGGGTGACAGGCATGCGTGCTTACACATCCTGTCATACCTCTCTCTACCTCCGCCGATGAATCATAAAGAACACCCAACCCGTGGACCGTACATATTGCATTCCTTGAGTAGAACCTTCGAAATTGCACTCTATATCTGTAAACCCAACGAGTTCCCACTGCGGCCAAGTCCCGAGCGCTTACAGATCTCGGGTTGCAATATGCATCTACCGGCGGATAAATCTTATCTCGTGTATAGCCGTATAGTGCATGTGTGAGCAGAGGTGGAATGGATGGTTGTGGGATTGGTTAGTTGTCGACATTGTTTGTCATTCTTTGTCGGCCGAAAAGCCGCAGGGAGATATCATCAGGTTCGGTGGAGCATGGCGGTCGAAAACTTGATTTTATGCTTCATAGTCACGATGAGTCATTCTGATAAGCGATGCTTGGCCGGTAGTACCGGTGGTGGAAGTCGATAATATTGTCGACTCACTAGAAAAGTATCACGCGGTTGATGAAATGCCAGAAATACAACATATGACGGCACGTGATCCCATGGTAACAACTTCATCGAAATACGTCGGCGTTGAGGCCGTAGAAAGTGTTTTCAATCAAGCGCTGGAAGAGTACGGAATCTGTATGGTTCGGTTCCTTGATAGAAGCCTATCATAGCCTTATTGTCCTTTAGAGTAGAAAATAAGGAAAATCATCAGCTAAAGCTTGTACCGCCAGCTTCCTATACTTATCACATCCTATCTAGCATTTTTGAAGGCAAAGCCCTTTCCAAACCAAACACCGTCAATATCATGCTTGAGTATGTACTCGTAATATGGACAGCGATTGAGTGCCATGTACTTTAACTAATCACATGATGAGTGTCAAATTGAATGATAACGCCGACTCTTCACCGTTTGATGTCTTCCCCCCCGAGATCATTCGAGGTGTCTACGAATATCTTCCATTTAGAAATGCGCCGAACTCTCGGTTACCGTGCAAAGCTTGTGCGGTGGCTAGAATGAAAGAACTCGTTCATACTTTATGCGTCATGTACACCAAGAAGAGCTTCGAAAAACTACTCACTATCCACCAAACATCCTGAGCTATCAAAATATGCCAGAGCCATAAGCCATGGGCCAGAAATCTCGGAGACGACGGGAAAGGACGAATACCACAACCTGTTCGACCATGAAGAATACGAGCAGATGAGCAAGACCCCTGGCCTTACAACTTGTAATAAGATGGCCGAAGAGCAGGACTCAATGAAGAAGGAAAAACTCCGTACATCAATCTTTTCACACGCGTGGCCAAGATGCAGCGGCTCGAATAAGTCTCGAATGTGTAAACGATATTTCAACAACCCAACTTTGCGCTTCTACACGAACATGGATAGCAGCATCTCTATTGCTAGTTTGCTCCTTCAGAGACATGCTAAAATACTCAGATGCCCACGGATGTCGTAATTTCGCTTGGATGGCCAGTTCAGAGAGTGATCAGGATCTCCGACATAGTCAAAAATGACATGGTCCATGAAAAACCTGGGAGCGTATTTTACGAGCGCTGTAAGATTGCCAGAAATTTTCGCGATGTTCTATTTGGCACCCAAAAATAATCATATCCGTATTCTGTGCACTTATTATTTTGGCCACGCATTTTGGTCTTAATTGGGAGACTGGCTCTTATGGGGGGGATGGAGGAGGGGGGTATAATACAGCTCTCCTTGATGGGTGATTTGGGTACTGTAGTTGGGGTGATAGTAAGGAGACATGTTTAATTTTTCCTTTTTGATATTTGATTTTCGAAGGAGCTAAAGTAGGTTGAGGTGTGGGAGGTGGAATGTGGGTAGTTGCATTGGGAAATTTTGTTGTCCAGGTGGCTTGATGGATAATGAGTGATACTGTGTTGTTGGTATGGGTATTGAAGGTGGGCAGGAGGCAGGAAAGAAATAAACCATGTGCGAGAACGGTAGCAGCATGATTTGAACACAACTTGGCCTTTGGGCAAGAATATCGTGAATGGAATAGAAGACGGTTTGCATGGGTGCTGGTAATGAATCACAGATGATTATGGTGCAGGTACGACAGATTTGATGATTATGTGGTTGTAGGTAATGAGACATATTGTACTAGGTATTTGTGAATCATTGTGGGATATCTGATTTGATATTTCTCATTGTTCTGTGGTGCTAAATATAATTATACAAATAAGGGTAGAGGTGACATAATATACATTGCCTTTTTAACCAGCACATGATAACTCCTGTATAAAATTCAAATGTAATCATACGTTATCCTCTGCATCCTTTGTTGCAGCTAGAAGACCACTGGCCGATCCCAATTGAGGATTGACTGCTCTTTCCTCTGCAGTCTTAGCATTGACCTCCGTTATTAGACCCCCCGTGTAGATCAAACATGGGACAGCACCAGTCAAACTGAACAACCCCAATGACCAGGCCATTGTACCCCATCCTGCATAATCCTCCACGTAGCCTGACCAGACTGGACCGATGAGGGTACCAGCTGCATACGCTGTAATAAAAAGACTATACGCTTGTGCATATGCTCCGTTTTCCCCAAATCGTCCAGGGATTTGTTTCTCCTTGGCTTCAACAATATACGTGATCTCGGCCATTAGCCCTGGCATGACACAAGTCAAAGAGACGCCAATGAGCGCCAATAGTGCGCAAAGAAGAACTTTCTGATTGAAGGAATCATGTGTAACAAGACGCAGAAGAACCCAGAATGGTGCTGAGAAACAAAAGCCAGTAACGCATAGCCAACGTGGACCATAACGATCAGATGCCCAGCCGACAACTGGTGCGGCAAAACTGGGCACCATAACAGCAAGAAAGACCAGTCCTGCTCCAACTGAATCCCAGTGGAAAGTATTTTTAACGAAGAGAGGAATAACACTGTCGAATGCAGTCATAAGAGATGCCTGAACTACACAACCCCATAGTGCAGCACAGAGCCGCCTGGATTTCAGGAGAGTGAAAAGCGGAGGCCATTTACTGACTTCATATGGAACGGTAGGCGTACCTCCGGTAGTATCTGTAGGTCCACCTTGTGTTACTTTCTCCTGATTCGTGACCACATCGTTCTCGCTCCTTGCCTCTGTGTTATTTGCGCCCTTATTGCGGGTAGAGGAAAGATCCGATGTTAAACTGCGTCCAGAATCGGGGACTTCATCATCTAGCCATTGTCGAGCAATTTTTCTCTCGATCAACACTAAGCGAAGGAAAATATCCAAGACCAATAACCCAAAAGCCATGTAGAAAACGGCATAATATCCAGCTTTCTCATACACTATTCCTCCTAACAAGGGAGCCACCAAAATCCCAATAGCCATCACTAAGCTTACATATCCTAATGTTTCTCCAATTCTAGCTTGTCCAACGGTATCGACCAATAAAGCTTGTCCTACAGTCCACACAACGGCTGCACTCAGCCCTGCAAATATGCGTCCCAGTATCAGCAATGCCACCGACTTGGCCAGGCACAACATAATCGTGGAACCAACCATCGCGATTAATCCTATCAATAACGGTAGGCGTCTCGATGACGAGTGGTCGGCATAGTATCCCGAGATAGGGCTTCCTATCAATAATGCTGCACCATATACGGCTAATAATACGGATACCCAGCTTTGGACTGAGGATTCGGGAACACCTGCGCGCGAGCTGAGCGAGAAAGGCACGACCGGTACGATAATTCCGTAAAGGAAAATATCGGTAAACACTGCTACACATATGGTCGAGATGATAAAAAAGTTTGAAGATCGAAATTTGAGGAAATGGGGTGGCGGTGATGAAGGGTCGACTCGTCTCCCCAATATGAAGTTCTGTACACGCCCCATGTCCAAATGTTGAGGTTGAAATTCTCGTGAAATAATCTACTTCATCATTCTGTACAGCCTTCAACTACTCTTACCGAAAAGATACTCTTGAAGATACTCTTGAGTACTTATAAGCCGCCGTGCAAGGAAAGCAAGAGAAACATACATTGACAGTTGAAGTTCGTGTTCACAAGACCAGAAATACCGAAGTTCGAAATAAAGCTAATGATTAGTAAGGTGAGCCGAACGACTTGAACTATAGCCAAAAAGGAAGGTAAAAAAGTATAATTCGGTTTTATGACGTCCAAATCTAGTATAAGTTTCCGAATTATCATGTAAATCGAGAACTCAAATATAGATTCTTATGTTAAGGTTTTGTTGTACAACCATTATCCTATCTAAGCGAAGGTCAATGCTCCATCTCCGACGGTCAATTTTCCTTCTTCACCGCAATACATAACAACATAGAATCGATCACCAAATCTGGGTATATGAGCCGACAGCCAGCAGCCAGCAGCCAGCAGCCGACACTATGGTCTTGAAGCATTATTGGATCGAGGACACCTTTTGACCCCATACTATTCACTCCTGCTTGTACACGTCAAGGACTAGAGACGGAAGAGATTTCGTTGACCCGAGTAGGGTTACATACTTGGCCACGCTTGAAACCCGAGGTTGGATGAGTTGCTTTCATCTTCTGACATTATCCCGCCCGCACTTCCTCTTGAGCAATATACACACCTACTTTCGGACGATTGTGTTTGCGGAATGGTCCTGTCCTGTCCTGTCTGATGTGGTCTGTTGTGGTTCTGGGTTCCAGCCAAGTTACCAAACCAGTGTCTTGGAACTTGGAAAGCTGATATGCGGCTCTTATCATTACTACACCGCCTCAATTGTTCAAAGGTTGGACACGAAGATATTTTGAGCCGCAATATGACGCCCCTTACTCCGCTTTAGAACTGTTTGCCTTCCTGGCTGATTAATTTGGAGCCTCAAGAGATACACCAGATTCATAATATGTCACTTTGTTTGTTGTTCTTTGCCGGGATTGTTGTTATGGCACAATATGTAAGTCAACCTCAATCTGTGGCAATATGTGTAACGCATATCGCCTGACAAATCCACCATAAACGTGAATCTCTCGAATCGACCTTCACACACGTTTTGTGGCCGCAGGCACAGTTCACCCCTGCATTGATACATATATTGGATCAAGGCAACTATTCGAATATCGAGTTGCCTCATGTATGTGTGTGTAAGCATTCTGCTTTTTGCACACTGCATTTTTTGGGGGACCAGTTCTATTATGATGGGGAACATTAGACTCAGTCGCATGACCCCTTTTCGCCCGGCTTTCGAGAAGTTGGAGAACCTGCAACAGATGATCTACTCTGTAAGAGCAAAGGGAAGAAGAGCCTCACAAAATTAACAGGGGTGGAATCCATTTTAACCGAATGAATGATCGTCTCATAACAACAGCCAATTGAATCCTTGTTCGATGAATATGCAACAAACCCCAACCAGTCACCAAGGAGGAATTATGATCATATTTTGAGCCTCTTGCCGATGATAAACGCCATGTGCGAGCATTTTTCTGGCTCATCCACGTCTGAATTAGTGTTTTGACATGGCTGCAGCTGAAATTAACTTTATATCCGCTCATTTTAATGACACTGTGATCTGAAATTGCCGCATTTCTCGTCTCACCAGAAGGGTTCTATTTTGAGCCGCATCGGGCTCCACCTTATAAGTGAAAAATGGCGCAGCTTCATTGCAAACCTGTCAACAATCTCTCCTCTTTGCAAATAAATCGCCTTTTTGCTTCTCCAGCTCCTATCGATCGATCATAATTTGCAAGTACGTATCACTCGCCCCATTTTGTTCCAAATTGAAGCTAATGTTATTTGTTAGTTATAGGTCGTTGAGGACATATCTAATGTTTAATTTGATTTCTCTTCCATATGAAGTCTTATCCAATATCATAGCAAACATCGATTTTGATGATGTGTTCAACCTAGGCCTCTCCTGCAAAGCGTTAAAGTATCTACTCACTGAGGAGAGCATATGCAAATTGATAGTACAAGTGAGCTACCATCTTCGTCACCAGAACGTCTAATACTTTGATGCGCAAGTAGCTGACAAGAGTTGTATAGACCAAGGTCCCCTTTTGCAATGAAGCGTTGTCAACTAAGCACGTTACCGGCAATGGCGCATCAGCTCTTCGAAGAATTTCGAAGAGACGAGAAGCTTTTGCTACAGCCAATCCGTACTCGGTAGCAACAATTGGGTTCGGGGAGGAATATCTTTATTGCAAAGGTGTCTTGTGCTACACGCTTGATAACAAATTAAGAGTCTTGAATCTCCATGGTTCGGCGCGTCATGAGGTCGTTGTCAGCATACCGAGAATACTGAGAAGCGCTATCTCGGAAATTGCTCGCAATATTAGAGGGGTTTTCCAAGTGCTCTACTATTCAGACAGCATAATCTCGTGCCTCTATAAGACATTAGGTCTGGAGGCAAATTCATGGCTGATTGCTTTCAATATTGAAACTAGAGAAATTCTTGTTGTAAGAGAACTGGATTCTACCGAAAGAATATTTGTCCGCCATGATGGCAAATATCTTTACTATGGTACACATTCAGAAGTGGGCACAAACAATCATAAAAAATGGGTGCTTTATGGCTACGCTTTCACCCAACGAGAATGGTTCGACCAAAAGGTCCACCTTCCAGATATGGTGGGATCAGAAATTGGATCAACCATCTGTTTCGAATTTCACGATGGTTATTTCTATGCTCTCTCGAATCAAACTTCGTTTGAGGTCGAAGAGATAGACTGGACTTCATTCTATCATTGCATCAGATTTCCCCTCGCGTCCCCTTATAAGGATTTGATTGAGAAAACAGAGAATCAAAGTATGTGGCGGCGTCAGCATGAAGAAGGTCCCATTGATGATCGATGGACCAATCTTCGATTTGATTGGGATGAAAGTAATGGAGAGCTCAGAATAATCGAGTCCCGAAAGGAGTGGTATCACGGGGCAAGTAGAAGTCAGCGTACTTGCTATATTACCCCTATAATCTTTCCCACACAACTCCATGATATGCACGATGATCCCTATCATTCAGCCGATGCAACTGTTTCTTCAACCACAGCAGCCTATTCCACGACTGTTCAAGCAGGTCCATCCTCAGAAATGACTACACAATCGAGTACTTTAGAAGATTACGAAAACGACTGCAATCGCGACTTGAGTGATTATCCCGATGATCCTATTCTACGTCTCCTTCGAAAAGACGACAATCCACATTACATGCCGTCACGGAAAAGATTCCCACAGCTCACTCATCCTAGCTACGATGGATCTTCTAATTCAACATTCACACTCGCAAAATATCGGGTTCGACATTACCACTCTTCCTCGTCTACATTTCTCGACGTTGTCGATGATCCCCTCCCGACAGATTGGCAGGGTAGGCAACAATTACGACTACGCGCTAGTTCCCGAAAGATTGGCCCACCCCTTGTCTACCCCCCCAATCACCCCTCAACAGCTGGACTGCTATGTCCCCCACCAGATGACATTGGAAAGGCCTTGGAACAAATGTACCGGCAATCGGATATTACGTATTGGCCCCCGGCGCAAGATCCTGAAGTTGCAGACGTGGCCCTGGACGAGCTGTACAAATTGTTGAATCCACCCACACACCTTGGCAACGTGGAAGGTACTGCCGATGAAAGAAGTCTAGTATATGTAACAGGGGGGTATGGTAGTCCACAGGCCATTATCTTTATAAGTTTTGATCCGGCGATTAAATTGACGGGATCAAGGAAGTGGGGTCGTATGGCCAGAAAAGGTGTGGGCGAGGGGCCGCACATAGATGGTCGGGCTACAGGTCATACGTTTGATGTTAATGCGGACATGGAGAATAAAAGTTATGGGTATGCATATGATGATGCAAATGAGCATGATCAGACGATGCATAGGGATATGCTGGAGGCAGATAAGATGATCGGAATCGACGAAAAGGGAAAGGGCAAGGGCAAGGAAAGGCAAAAGTGTCTGGATACGACGGCGCTGCCCGGCGCTGTTGGCATCTGTCAACCATATGTCAATATGGCTAAAACACCGCATTCTGATTCTGGCGCAGCCGTTTCCCCAAAGACATCATGGATGTGGCAAGAGAAAGCCATGTATCAAGATATCGGGCTAGGATTCTATTTTGGGAAAGACCGAGAAATTCACGAGGTGGGTGATGGTAAATAAATGGGAGGGAGGCTCCGGTTTTTACTTTCGAAGTTCATACCTACGAGTGCACTGCTGGCGTACATGAAACTCTATATCTAATATGCATGTTCTATCAGTATTTCTACATCTCATCATCTTCGCCAATGGCACGCATCCTCTCTCGTGTATCTTATTTGCTCCGCATTAGTTATCATGCGCATATGGCAGGAAATGAAGAGGTAAAAATATGCATAGCAAGCAGCCCATGAATCTTAGTGAGACGCGAGGATGAGAATAAGAATAAGAATGAGGGGGTAAAAACCATACTCCCTATACAGCCAGTGACACCAATCGATGCATGCGAGGCACGATGAGGCATAAGTGATGCTGTGGTATGGAATGTGGGGATAGAGCCTCTATCCTGTTTTTTCACCGAAACAGCAAGCAAGCATATCCAGGATGCATGTATCTATATTGAGAGCATGCTAGGTATTCATCATCATCGTGTTATACAAGCTAATATGAAAGCACCGAATGGGAACTCCATTGCTACCACCTGGCCTTTTGGGGCTCTTGTACTTCATTTACGCACAGGCAAATCTTGATGCGTGATTCGTGAATCGTGAGCCGTCTCACCCTCTTATCATATCGTAGCTATGCGTGATACCACCCCGCCGCCATACCCGAATCAACCAGGAGTACTCCTGCGCATTATGTCCTCTTTTCCCTATATAGAGTACGTTTCATCCATTGAATACAGCAGCCCTAACCTACCACCGCACCACATAACATAACATAACATAACCACCCCTCAATCCCTGCATTCGTCTCCTCAAGAACCGAAATACAGAGAAATGCCCACCAGGGTGATACTCGTGTTGCCATTCAAGATCCTGTTCATCGATCAGATTCGCGCATGGCGATATGTTATCTGCTTGCATTTGTAAGCAAGAAAAGCCAACTTTCCATGGAAATCGGGCGTGGTCCGTGGATATGCAGTTAAGTCGTTGCCTACGACCTCTACGACCCAACCCCTCGTTTGCCGAGCATATCCCCCAACGCCAGCCATCCCACCAAATGCATTTTTTCACCCGGACCCCTCCGTGATCAAAAAGAGATCCCTAACTCCATGGGCATTGGGTGGATATCTCTCACATATACAGTATTATTCCATAGGGTGAAGTGGAGTGCAATTATCAGGTAAATATATCAGACCTCAGATTTTCCATTTGCTTTAGACATAATTTGTTCTTCTCTCCCCTTGAGAGTTTCAAGAAGATACTCACACGGTAATACCTGTCATCTAGCACACGATGCTTGCTTGCTTGCTTACGTACATTAACAAGGTCATTACAAGAGGAGTAATAATCTGCCCTCATCCACACACACAGGTGAATATAAGCACCACTGCGCATGCCATGCCATGCTACCCAGTTCTTCCGAAGATCTACTCGTACGTATGATACGTACTTTGTATAGGAGAGTCAAGACAAGGTTCTCGGTGAGCTTATTCAGAAAGCGTTTCCAAACCCAAGGGTTCTTTTCATCTGGGTCGTGGAAATCAGCTAATATCGAACAAGGCCGCGTTCTGTCATATACAGTGGTGGTCCAATCCAGTCTATCTAGAGTACAAGCACCACCAGTACCGATTGTGTTTGAGTAGTAGTACTCGTAAATCCATTGGGATTTTCCGTTTTTGCCCCCAGCAGCGGCCAGGCAGCCTTGCCATATGACAAATTGATTATTGTGTGTATGTACTCGAGTGTGTGTGTATGTATGTATGTATATATATATAGAGTATATATTGAACAACAAATCATCCACTACAAAGAAAGGTAGATTCGCATAACCTAGCAAAGCAAGGAATTATGCACAGCCTCCTAAACACAGACCGAGTAGGTCTTTCAATTGCAGAGTAGCACTAGAATAAGCATCAGAATAAGAATAAGAATAGAGTAAGAATACTCTAGTAGTAGTAGAAGTAGCACAGAAGATCCATACCACATCACACAAACGAACACACCTCTCATTAAAAATATAATTTCAACCCAGAGATATCTTCGTAGACTGCTATATCAATCAACCATGTCATGCCAATGCACCGGTGATAGCTGTGCAGTAGCCAAGTATCACAAATGCACTTCAAGAATAACAACCGAGCCGAAACGATATCTAGGCGCGATGGATATAATCTTGTAAAAGAAGAAAAGCATGCGCCGATGACATATATGTTATTACCTACTGTATACCGATCGAGTTCATTCGTTGGTTGGTCTTGTTAGTCCGTAGCTGAACTGTATTTTGAGGCTGTTGTACAATGCATGCTTCCCTTCGCGTATCTGTGCTGCTCAGAATGCCCAAAGCAGGTAAGGAACCAAGAGACCTTGAATTACAAAAGCTTCGATTTATTCACCAGAAAGTAAGCATCATATTAGTTATGTGGTATGTAAGTACATGCTAAGCTCGAAACGCGTCTTTAACCCATCAGGTTCTCTCCTCCAAAACCCTTGTTTCGAAAGCCTTGACTCGCTGTAGTCCATGCTACTTTCTATGTAGACGATGCCATTTGTGTACGCCGCTGTCTAATTCCGCAATGGCAAAGGGTCCCCGAGAATATGATGAATCAAAGGTTTTGTTGTGAGGGTATTGATAAAAGCTATTTTTCTCAACATTCTGATCTCAATTGATTTTGACATAGTTTCCTAGATATTGGGGTCAGTTTGATTTCCGAAGATTATGAGAGAAAAATAGCTACCAGGAAATTGTCCTTGTTTTCCATGAATCTTCCCAACCCACCATTCATTTTCATTACCCGTTCTCGTCACGATTTCAATGGTCTCCCCAGCACTGAAGCTTAGATCACCCTCGGCCTGTGCCTCATAATCATACAGTGCGGTAGCAGTCTCGGCAGCTGGCACACCGCTGAGTCTCAGCGGTTTTGGCTTTGGGGGTGGAGGTGCCGCCTTCTTCGCCTTCGCAGCGGCTCCCCACGAACTACCTGTTGAGGCCGACCGCATCACACTGTTGCCAGGATTAGTAGGAGATAACATGGAAGAGTAAGGTGGCGGTGGTTTCTCCGATGATGAGAAGTCGGTGGATGCGCGGCGGTTTGGAGAAGTAGTGGTCGTGAGTGCTGTGGATGATGGGTTGTTTTCAATGGCAAGCCGTTTAGGTCCAGTGAGAGCAAGAGGTTTTGGTGGACGTTTGGCACCAGTCGTCTTGAACTTCACAATGGAAAGTGCTTCTGCCTGTTCTCGGATGTCGCCTCGTTTTGCCTCGAAACCTTCCTCGATATCCAGCTGAAGATTGAAGTATCCAATATCACATCCTTGCATCCTCTCGTGTAGGGTATAGAAGACATTAAGTTGCATATAGTAGAATGATTGGAATAATGGACGAATAAACTCGCGCTCCAACGCAAAGAGTTTAGGTAACTCGTCCTTCAAAAGATCATTGTAATAATCGAACTCTTGAGTGGCCTGCTCAACATCATTCTCCGCCTTGTACATGGCTTTCTCATCCTTCAGGTTCTTTTCCTTTTTGTCTTGCAATTTTTTGAGTGTAGCTCGATGTCGGTCATAATCCAACTGCTTGTGTTGACGTTTGAGCGCAGTCTTCCTTATCACCTTAATGACCTCTAATAGTTCGTCCGCAGGTCGAATAATTCTCGTCTCGATCATCTCCAACTCTGGTTGTAAAGTTGCTAAGAGCTCCTTGCAGATTTCTTCATATTCTTCACAAGCTCTGATCCCCTCGGGATTTCCTTCTTGGACTAGGGAATCTGGGTCCGACATCCTTCCAGATATTGGTTTGTATATCTCGGCGATCGCTTTGGAGAACTCGATTTGATGGTTCATCATGCCATTGATAGCTTCAAAGTACTTCTTACTCTCATCATGCAGTTTTTTCGTCTCGGTTTCCAGCTCTTGGAATCGCCGTTCCGCATCTATATAGACAGCATCCTTCGTTTGTTCACCAAGATTAAACTTAGCTTTGAACGTTTGAGGCGCCTGTTAACCTGTCAGTCAAATGTGCAAAAAATGCGCGAATATTCCTACTCACTCTGACCAGGGACTTCTGAAAGCCCTTGAAGGACATCTCCCAGGTTTAGGTTCAAAACAAACCAGAAAACGTCAGGTATAAGATATTTGAATGTGATATGAGAAGCTTTCTTCGCAGAGTTTTGTTCGTATTGTGGATGTCGTAACTCTCAAAGAAAGATGGTGCCTCTTGTAGTATGTCAAGGCGATGACGAGGAGTGGCTGAGCAGATCTATTTGGACGGTCTTCTGTCAGCCCCGATATACTTGGTAACCTTACGTATTGATTGTCTAATTATAAGGTGGTGAAAAAAGGAAAGATTTCCAACTGGCAATGGCAAAAGCTGGTGGTAATGGGAGACAAGTAGGTTCAAGAAGGGAAGAAACGAAGTATATGAAGCTATTCCTAACTCTAAGACACCTGTGTAGAGAAAAACTTGATTGAGCGCATTCAACAGTCAAATTGTTTGGAAATGGAATTTATTATGATTATGGAATCGCCGGATTAACTGGATCGTTTGCATCAACAGCAAGGCATGCAAGCTACCTATTTTGGCCAGGATAAGACGGAACTTATAAAATTATGAAGTCATTATCATAATTATTATAGTTATTATTATAATTATACCTTTTCATGGATTTTGATTGGTTGTTTTTATAAATATCTTTGAAATCACTCCTTTGAGCTCTAAGTCATCGGTTGCAAAGCTTTTAGTCCGATATTCCGAAAACCAATCATGCTTTCTCTTTTCTTTCAATCGGTCATTTCTGGAAAGCACGGAGTTTATGATCACAGCTAGTACAAAAAGAGATTAGCTTGGTCTTAATTCCGTTAGAATTTCAAATCGGAAAAGTCTCCAAATAAGAGGCTCAATATCTCTTCCCTCTGTGGAATCATCTTCCACTTTGATATTACCAAATCCACGACTTAACCATTCATGATGATGTCGAGTCTGGCTTCAAAATCTTTGAGGCAGGCCTCGCGTCTTTGCTCAAAGCAGTCCACTCCTGCTGCTGGTCTGGCGAGAAGCTCTGCTTTTGCCCGGGTGGCGTCTGTATCAAACCAAAGAGTATCAAGGAGGGGTTATGTTTCCGAGACGAAAAAAGATAGCGCTCAAGTCAATCTTGACACTGCGATTCGATCAGAGCAGAAATCCTTCTTTGAAGAGACTGGCAAACATGCTGAGAATCAATCAATATCAGGGTCATCTGCAAATGCCGATGCGATGATGAGTCCTATGGCCGGTAATTACCCCTCACATATATACTTAGACATGCAAGGAAGCTTAGCTGACACTTGCTTAGGTGTGCTTAAGCAAGCTACTGTTATGGACGAAGGCCAGAGACCAATCTACTTGGATATGCAAGCCACCACTCCATTAGACCCACGAGTACTGGACAAAATGTTACCTTTTTATACTGGTCTATATGGCAACCCCCATTCAAGAACTCATGCTTATGGTTGGGAAACTGACAAAGCAATCGAAGAGGCAAGAGAACACATTGCTACACTCATTGGAGCTGATTCCAAAGAGATTATTTTCACAAGTGGAGCCACTGAGAGTAACAATATGAGTGTCAAGGGTGTGGCGAGGTTCTTTGGTAGGGCGGGAAAGAAGAGACATATCATCACAACACAGACGGAGCACAAATGTGTACTGGATAGTTGCAGGCATTTGCAAGATGAAGGTTTCGATGTTACATATCTGCCAGTGCAGCAAAATGGGTTAGTTGATATGGCCGAACTTGAGGCCGCTATTCGGCCAGAAACAGCCCTCGTCAGTATCATGGCAGTTAACAACGAGATCGGTGTTATTCAGCCACTAGAAGAAATAGGCAAGCTTTGCCGCTCGAAGAAGGTATTCTTCCATACCGATGGCGCACAAGCCGTTGGAAAGATCCACTTGGATGTCAATGCAATGAACATCGATTTGATGTCGATTTCATCGCATAAGATATATGGACCAAAAGGCATTGGTGCATGTTATGTGCGCAGAAGACCTAGGGTTAGACTTGACCCAATCATTAGTGGAGGTGGGCAGGAGAGAGGTCTGAGAAGTGGTACTCTCGCACCTGCATTATTGGTCGGCTTTGGTGAAGCTTGCCGGATTGCAAAGGAGGAAATTGATGTAAGCTCAACACGTCTTTCTTATTTTTTTGCTTACATGATGACCTACTTTACATATGCATGGCTTTCCTAGTGGCCTCCTTGCTTGCAAGTTGAGGCTTCTTTGACGACTCACAGTACCCTGTCTGATATTCCCCATCAATTACTTCAATTTCCCCGATAATTGATGTTGGAAGGATACTAACGTTCTAACAGTACGATCATGCTCGCATCAAAAAACTCTCCGATAGGCTCCTCGATGGCCTTCTCGCCATGGAGCATACCACTCAAAATGGGGACCCAAACCATTTCTATCCAGGATGTGTAAACGTCTCTTTCGCCTATGTTGAGGGAGAATCGCTTTTGATGGCATTGAAGGACATTGCGCTATCATCAGGAAGTGCTTGTACTTCTGCCTCACTCGAACCCAGCTATGTTCTCCGAGCACTTGGTAGCAGTGATGAGAGTGCACATAGCAGTATTAGATTTGGTATTGGGAGATTCACAACAGAGTCTGAAATTGATTATGTTTTGAAAGCCGTTCAAGACCGAGTCACATTCTTACGAGAGTTGAGTCCTCTTTGGGAGCTCGTACAGGAAGGTATCGCTTTGGACAGTATTGAGTGGAGTCAGCATTAAATCGCTTCGCTACTCAGAAGCAAATGAAATATGGCGGGGACCTGGCGTTCTGTGATATCACTTTTGGAGGGTTTTTTAGGGTGTAGCATAGCGAAAGGTTGGGCGAACTTAGTAGTAACCTGAATACATACCGGTACTGGTAATGAATGCAACGATGGCATATCAAATCCAAGCACATTTCAGCTTTGGGATTCATGCCTTCATATTACGCTTCAGACTACCTCATCAACTCTGGGTGTTGTGAGCTATGTGTCACTATGAGGATACTTAGCTAGTAGGCAAAATCAACTTATGTACACCCACAACGTCTGGACTGAGTCCAGATATCACGCAGCCAGGTTCCCCTCTACAGCCTTAACCGACTCATTCCATATTATGCCCACACTTTACTCTTTTCACCCCCCACATTCTCCACTCTTTCTCCACATCTAGATCCTTTTCAAAAGCATTTTCCAAAAACATCAAAATGCAATCAGTCTCCCCCAATGATTCCTCTTAAACCCAACCAAAAAGATTCCATCTAAGGGGCCTAATCCGGGATCGAACCGGAGACCTCTTACATTTCAGATTAGACATAACCCAAAGCAAGAATTCTACCACTGAACTATCAGGCCTTTGTTGAAACTGTATCGTTGTATGAAATTGACGCAGGTTTTTAGCTTTATAATTAACACTAATGTAGAATCATATCGAGGGCATATCGAGGGCTGTGTACTTGGATTAAGATGGATGGAGATTGAGGGTATGTTTTCTATTGTTTGTTATATTATGTTATGTTATGGTATGTATACTGGCTTGCTTGTTTCTTTGGTTGCGTGAGTGGTGAGGCGAAATTTATCTAATATTTAGATTTTTGTAGATTATAACCTTTGGGGGGATTTGAGGAGGGGAGGAGAAGGAGAGAGGAAGAAGAGGGGGAGGAATGATGTTTAAATATATTTATTAACTTTTGTTATATATATACCAAGTGGTTTTTGGAGTTAGATTTTAGGATATCGATTTCAAAGTGAATATGAGAGATTATATGAATGATTTTGGGAATGATAGTATGCATAGATGGTAAAGTAGATATACGGGTATAGATATATGAATATATGGATATATGGATATAGAGTATAGATTATGAAGTTCTTTTCCCATTTATCATCTACCATCTATGTCAAACCTAAAGACTCAATTAATATTATTTCTAATCTCTTCATTGAATTCTCTTGCTATTATATTGTATCTAAAAACCTTTTGTTTAATATCTACAACAGTAATACATCTTTTTCTTGGGTGTCTTGTGTGGATTTTTTGAACAATGTACTTGTAGTATGGTTGATGTTTTTGTTTTTGTTTTGATAGGTATGTGAGGTATTGTGAGCCGAGACATTGAGTGTTGTAAGGGGGGATGTTGCGAGATGAGATGAGTATCCTTGGGTGTTGTGATGGAGACAGGGCTTGGATGGTATTGGTCCTGTTGGGTTGGGAGATACTGGTTCTTTAGGTGATGGTTGAGTGATTGGACGGTAGTGAGAGAATGCAGGTAGTTTTTATGAGTTTAGAGTGAGAGAATGTATAAGGGGGGTTCTCTTCCCCAGGGTGAAGTTTGGGAGGTTGTGGATTGAGTTTACAAGATGCTATCAAATTGAACGTAGCAGAGGAGCAATTAGGGGCCAGTGATTACTGATCAGCTTTTCTAATATAGATTGGAATGTAGAACATCAACAAAGTTTGATTGGAATTATATATGTAGTTGTAGTTATGACTGTGGTATGTGATACCATGTCACCTCATATATGCGTTGAAGATCTCAGGTTTCTACATCTTTCGAGATAGATGAATGAGAAGGAAAGTCCGAGAAGGTGTTGAGAATCTTGTGGAATAATGAGGCGTAGGATTTAAGAACACCGTTGAGTAGGGCATCGCTTACTCAATTGAAACGGAGCGCCAGTGATACTGCTACTTATTGAATACTATAAAGATACATAAAAGACCGTCCTGACGTATACATATCATACCATAGCAGTATCCACATCATGATTGTCTATATGTTTCCCAGCCAACGGAAAGCCACCGGGAAGGTCACGCATATATCAATACCGCATTAATAAATCACCAAAAAAAACCAGTACAACAACAAAATATGAAATGGTCTGTTTAGTATGGGGAATACAAAGACTATACGAACACGGCAGAGATAGACATGCAACAACAGAGTCAAACTCAGGTCATCTCACTAAGACATAGCAATGCTACTGACTGGTATTATTATACGAGTGACAGTAGTAATAACGGGATAACCCCTGCCCCTGTCACGATGTGCAACAAATGTCCAACAGATCAAATGGTGGTGGCCTGTTGCAGCAACGGAAAAACGTGGCAGGCAGCCATATAATGAAATCCTAATGCGGAAGCGGCTTGAGTAGATGTGCAACAAAATGAGAGAAATATTTGTTGAAAAGGCAAGGGATTGGAATATTGTATGCAATAGGATGGAGGATGATCCACTCGCTTGAGTGAGGAGGGATGTCTCGGTTGGCAAACCGATGGTGATATTGAAAAAGAGGGTAGGTAGTATCGCGGCTCAACTTCAAAGACTTCGGGAAGCGAAAGATATCGGGAAATCTGGTGATGATATTGTATAAGAAGTATATATCATTCAAAACGTCCTTGAAACCGCCTTGAGAGTTTGTGTTTGAAATTATTTGTCAGCTATGAATTTGCCAATCTATCGATTACCCTTTGCACCGGCTGGTGCATCCGTTCTTCTCTTTTTCAATACAGTCCCCATTGCATCTCTAACTTCTGGATCGGACCTTATAGTGTTTTGTACAAGCCATTCTTTGACTTTTCCTTTTATATCTTTCATCGCCTGGGGATCATTGGCGAATGGTACCATTTCTAACCCCTGAAGTCTCGAGGCATCGACTTCAACAGCTTTTGCAACGTTTTCTAATCGATCAAGTTGCTGTTTCAATGCGGCCTCTGGGTTTTCATTCGGTGAAACCGTGGCAGGTGGTTCTATTAATGGACCAATCTGGGAAAATGCGATATATAATGTTATACTTATTTGTCGAGCGAGCTGTATCAGTTGAAATGGGAGGTATGGTGGATGTGATGTAAATCTTGCGAGAATAGGATTTATAACTTCCGTTGCCAAAGTTGGGAAATATGGGCGCGTAAATGTGTGCAGTTCAAATGTGAAGAGCATGATGACTGTAACCCAGCGCCAGTATTGACCCCAATTCAAATATCCAAGGAGTTTTAACATGAACATGGCCCCTCCAGCGGTGCTATAATATGTCAAGAGCCCACTAAAGTCGTACAGATAGTGGTGATAGTAGTCTCCGATCGTTGAACACTGAGGGCATCCTGCTACCTCTGGCCCAAGCCTTTCGTATGCGAAGCGTTTCGCTGGATTAAGAAGTGTGTCTTGAGCTAATTTGAGATGGACAAAGTAGTCCCCAGAGGTAATAGAAGGCGATGATACTTTGTCGGGATGGTGAATGGCTGCTAGTCGCCGAAATCTCGATTTGATTTCTCGATCAGTCGCCAAATGAGAAACCCCCAAATCGTTGTAGAAGTCGCTAGCTTTACGAATATTCCAGTCGGCTTCGTAGATTGTGTATAGTAGGTATGCGGATATGACTATTATGCTGATGCGCCGGCGATGTAGGTTCCATTTGTGAGAGCCAGGTTGAGGCTTTGGATCACCAGCACGTATTGCTATTCCATACCATATTGCCTGAACCCATCCTGTAACTAACTAGAAAGCCACATTAGAAGGGAGCATCCGCATTGTTCTTCGAGGACAACTTACATTAGGTAGGAAAGTCCAGCCAGCCAGAGAAAGAAGATGATTACTAGACATATTTCAGAACTCTACCTTCTTCGGCACTGTGATTTTTTAAAGATTCGTGTCATATACTTGCAAAAGAGAAGAGTTGACTCGGGAGCGGTTGTGTTCTTAGAGTAGTCCCTTGTTTTGGAAATGTATCCCAATCGGTAGTGTAAGCCACTTTAACCTTATCCTTTGACGCTTGAAATATTTGAGCCCCGATAAGAAACACTTATCGGGCAACGCTAGCGGCCGCAGGAAAAGTTTCGCGAAGTTCAACGCTCGAAAAATTCAATAATATTGAAAATTGGTAAAAACAGAATGTCAATTGACATGCCTTCACAATCAAAAAGCGCCGGGACTCCTCCCAAAAAGCACAAGAGCAAATCAGAAAAGAAGCACAAGTCAACAGATAGCGAGAAAAAGCGAAAACGAGAAAATGGGGAAGAAGGACATCGTTCAAAGAAACACAGATCCGAAAAGGCTGCACAAACTCCCTCATCCATAGAAGCACCAGCTGAAGTTTCGCCATTTCATTTGCAAACATCCTCCATCTTTCTACCCTTAGCGCCAGTATCCCAGAAATACCCCCTCGAAGGCTTATGCGCCGAGCACCTCTCCCCACTCATCCTTACATATTATCCACCGTTCAATGGAGTTATTCTTTCTTACAGCAATCCACGATTTGCCGAAAAGGCATTTGGAAATGATGGAGATTCGACTCTTCTACAAAACTTGGACGAATATGCGGTCAGTTGGGCCTGGGTCACGGCGGAGTTTCTACTTTTCAAACCCGAGAAAGGAGTCTGGTTGGAAGGCTATATCAATTTACAAAATGAAGGGCACTTGGGTCTAGTCTGCTGGAATCTTTTTAATGCGAGTGTCGAGAGAGCTAGATTGCCAAAGGAATGGAAATGGGTTGGTGTGGCGGACCAGGAGAAGGACGCGGAAGCCGAAGAAGGTGCGACATATGCTGAAGATGGGATTGGCTATTATGTGGACGGGGATGGCAAGAAGATTGAGGGGACCGTAAAGTTTCGAGTCAAGGAGATTGAATCGAATCATGACAAGGAGAGGGGTTTCTTGACCATTGATGGAACCATGTTAGATGAAGAGGCAGAGACGCGATTGTTGGACATTGAGCAGGACAAGATCGGAAGCAGAGATAGTGCTGGAAGACGTCTTGGTGGTGCAAAAGCTCTTGGTGCAACTAGTTTAGGGGTCACCGTGGAGCCATCAGCTACGGAAATAGACACAGGGAAGAAACGCAGACGGAGAGATTCATGAGGTGTTGATATGAATGCTGCTGCTGTTGTTTTTTGGTGTTAACGGATACCAGGGTTCTGAATAATGAATATTATCTTAGCTAAAATCGACGTTTGCCTGTCTACTCCGAGTACATATTATATTACTAGTATACAGGCCTAGCTAAGGTTAAAGTCTCAAGAATATACTCGAGTATATAGGAAATGATCGCAGAGTAAACTTACAACTTAGACCCCAATAACACTTTTCGTTGTTTGAACTTCAGATTTGGCAATAGAATCATCTCTCGAGCGCTTATGTGTTACTCGTACTCGTAGATTCAAAAAATGATCTTATTTTGGCACGTGATTCCGTATCTTTTTATTTTGGAGTTCGCGCAACCATTTCGCGTCGAGCTCCCAACCTTCTTCCCCACAGCTACTTTGCACTTACAGTACCTAGTAAAAGGTTATCCATGATCATGCAGATAATATCACTCGTAATGAATGAGGGGATGGATACGAAGAGTTATCTTACCATTTGATTCGTAATAATGGTAGTTATTTCCCCTGCTAACACATCCTCAAACAGAGTTCCTGATAACCCCTTAAGCGCCGCCAATCTTCGATCCTATAACAATACGCATCCCATCACACCTATTATCAACACTCCTATCAATACTTCGCCAAAAATGTTCTTCACAACCTTAAGCGTCGCCAATCTTCAATCCTATAGCAATGCGCATCCTATCACGTCTATTTTCAACACCCCCATCAATGTTTTGGTCTAGTGCTGAAAGCACTCGATTGATTGCTGGGCCCGACATACGATTAAGAGCGGCGGCTGTCGAAGGAAAGTCTGGAATGTCTTCAGAAGTGCGTGTATTGATTAGAGGAGTCAGTTCTCTATCGACGAAAGTCACCATAGAGTTCTGCGTTCGCGCTACGGAATTTTGGTCCCTAGTATCGAGGGACAATCGATTAGTGCATTTACAGGTAATAACTAGAAGTAAAATATTTGGGAAGAAAGACTTACAAGGATATGAGTCTTCTGTCTAGCTGATCAAATCTCTGATCCATCCCTTGCAGCCTCTCAAACACCTGCGTCATCTGTGCTTGCATCTGCGTCATCTGTGTTTGCATCTGCGTCATCTGTGTTTGCATCTGCGTCATCTGTGCTTGCATCTGCCTCATCTGTGCTTGCATCATCCCAAACTGTTCAGACAATCCCGTGATCGCGGGTAGAATATCGCGTCCTTGATTGAATGCAGGAACGTTATTCAACTTGGCAAATTCTTCTGAGGCTATCCCGAATGCCTCTGACAGTCGGGTAAGGTTGGGGGGTTCCATTATGGAGTCTAAGATATACATTAGCCAAATATATACATAATACGGATCGTTGATATTGAGTACAAAGTGTACATACTTAACCGAGGGGGAGAAAATGATGTTGATGATACTGAGAGTTAAGGTGATATCCTTGCAATGAGCAAGCTTGATGTTGATGTTGATGTTGTTGTTGTTGTTGTTGTTGTTGTTGAGAAGCAGTAGTGCTTATATAGCTCTGTCTGTTCACGTGACTTGATCAGTTAGGCCAAGTGTTGGCGGGGAGATAGTACAAAACTTGATTACTCGTTCTTGCTCGCGCAACCATTTCGCGTCAAGCTCCCAACCTTCTTCCCCACACCTACTTTGCCCTGCATCTCGTAGCAGCTTCAAACGGGTCACTTTCACATGTCTCATCACCAACATGAGGCTTCGATTAACTGTGCGCAGGCATAATCTCCCTGATTGTCCTATTATTTGGGATGTAAATACCTCAACATCTGCGCCCACGGTATCAGAATTATTAGATCAAATTAATGATGTAATTCCCATCGAATCTACAGAATGGGGAATGGAGGATTATGCTGTTGAGGTGAAGGGAAAAGAAGGCGTTAACTATGAATGTTTACACTTTCAGCCTGTGGGCAAAGTAATGAAGGAAGAGGATGAAGTGATGTGAGTTTGGTCTAGCATGTATTACGGTTTGTCAAAATAATATATATTAATACCCATCTTTAGCATACGCCCTCTTCTTACACACGATTTGCGAGTGCGAAGAATATCTGGAAGGCATCAAATTTCGTCGGATGGAAAACATTTGGTTGATGGAGTTGCATTTGGAAGACCTAGGTTGAAGAGACCAGTAAACCGTCCAGCAATTGCTATTCCCCCTCGCAAACGACGCAGGATCACAATAGATGAGGAGGATGAAGAGAATGAGGACCTGGGGGATGTTGAGCTAGGAGCTAAACGAATTGCCTTCCAGTCCAAACTTGAAGATGAGGATGACGAAGACGACGACGACGACGATTTTGAGCCAGATGGAGATGATGAGGAGGAGGATGAAGAAAGTGACGAGGAGGCTGAGGATACAAACAGTCGACAACTTGTTCTTCATGCTGATTTTGAGGATGATGATGAAGATGGCGAAGATTTTGAACCAGGCTTCGGCGAGGAAGAAGGATCAGAAGAATCGGATGAAGCTTTTGAGGGATTCCAAGATGACCAACCAACCTCGAGCACACCCGGCGATAGCAGGGAAAACTCAGGCAACGTTGACGACCTATCTAAGGCCAATAAAGCTGTTCTTTTGGGTGTGAAGAACCCATCGGCAAAGGCGAAGATATGTAAGTTGCATATGGCTTTTCCTAAGGCCTCTATTGCCGTTGTCAAATATGTCCTAAAAGGCTCTGATGGGGATATATCCCATGCCTACGAGGCTTTGGCTAGGGGTTATGTTGCTGCTAAGCCGAAAAGTTTTATTTTGCAAGTGTCTTCTAGTGATTTCAAGTTACCACCATCCTCATCTAAGAGCCAGATTCCCATAAACAGCGAAGCAGAAACCACGTTTAAACATACTGACCCCGCACCAGCCATGGATTTAGACGGCGAGGAATCCGGCTCGGAGGGTGAGGAGGAAGATGCATTGCTACAGCACTATGATCAACACGGTTTACCGCCAGGATCAATCAACTCGGGCAAAGCATTGTCTTTCATGGCAGAAGCTATGGAGGACTCTGTCAATCCCAAATCAAAACTAACAAAGTTTGCAACTGCTTCGACTAGAAACAACGGCACCAATGTTACAAAGGGTGATCTGAGCAGTGGACTTACATCTACGCCAGCAATAGATCTCAAGCTAAACGACGATGAAATCAATGTTAATAGTGACAATTCATCAGATTCAAGTTCCGAGTCTGAATCAAGCAGCGGTGACGATAGCAGTAGTGATCATAGCGATGATTCATCTAGCGAAGAAGATGCAAGTAAGGCTGCCGACGCATCATCGTCATCTGATAGCGAGAGTGATAGCGACAGCGACAGCGACTCTTCGAGCGATTCCTCCAGCGATGATGATGAGGCACCGGAAGTCAAATCGAGTAAATTGGCTGTGCCAGTGATTGGATCAGTCAAGTCAAAGCCAACCCCATCTACTGACATTGTTTTTCCAAAATCTCAAGCACCAGTGCCTCCTAGAAAAGGCAAAAAAGCAACGCATGCCAGAAATCAACGCCGTAAACAAGGTATGGCTCTTGGTAAATTTAAAGAGCGAGGCATATTGCCAAAAGACACCACGGTTTCCGAATTCAGTCGCCTGGGAATTAGTGAAAGCACTTCCCAAGAGGATGCATTTGCCGCCCTTTCAGCCCTGAGAGCGAATACTAGCTCTGCCAAAATTCAAAATGGAGCAAACAAAGCACTTGCCGAAGCCGAAGAGTTTGACGCCCGTAGACGCGAATTACTTGCGTCTCTTTCATCTGGCGGTATAGAGGTTTCTCCGAGAAGTTGCAAGGTTGTGGTTGACACCATTGATGTTTCGAAAATGGTTAGCGGTGCTCCCAAGACTGGAAAGGGTACGCCCAAGGAACCTTCTGCAGATTTCGAGATCGCCGAGGTGCCTTCGCAAGAGGATGCCAACCCCGTGGCAACCAATTCGGGCAAACCAGTGATATCTTCACGACAAGCAAAACTAGACGTAGGTGCTGGTCGTCGGTTATTGTTTGGGGCGTTAGGCATGAAGAACCCCAAGACGAAGAAAGACGAGGAAAAACTTCGTACTGACTTGATGAAAGGAGTTCGGGTTCCAAAAACTGCCAATCCTTCTGAAGAGCCCTCAGCTCAACAGATTGATACCCTGGGCATTGATGACGAGTCATGGAGAGATAAGATTGTCTATCGAGCGGTTGAATGTTGTCAAGACGGTATCATATTAAGTGAACCTCCATTTCCATTCGTTCAGCGATGGGACCCTCAACAGCAAACCCATAGAGGTGGCAAGAGGAAGGGCCAGGACCAAGCCTATACCGCAGAATCCAAGAGTTCAAAAAAGCGAAAGCGACGCAAGGGAAAGCAAAACTACTCTGAAGACCAGGAGGGGTATTTTGAAGAATCTTACCAACCAAGCTACGAGGAAGACACCATTGAGACACAATCGACGGAGCCACCAGCAAGGCAAGTCGAGAGTGTGGAACACAGGGTTGATATAGGAGATCTTATTCAAGAAACCCCTGATTTGGTCGAGCTCCCAGAAGATGTCACTACCTTGCCAAATCTTGTCGCAAGTGCGGTAGAGTCTGGAATGATTATCGCCTTTAAGCAAATGCTCATGGACGGAACCACAAAATGGCAGCCGCAGATTTCAGCATATCGCACGGCCTCTGTTCTTTCTGTCGACGACAATGGTGATATCTTGATTGCCTTGGCAAGAAGAGACAGAGATCGCCCCGTGAAGCGTTATGATGAAAACGGGCAGAGGATTTGGGGCAAGTTTGAAATGCCCGACGATAACGATGAAGATGAAGAGGAGGAGGATAATGGAGAGATGATCGTCACTTTCAACGACCTTGTCGAACCCAAGATTGTCGCCCCTGCACCAGTAAGCATGTCGACCGAGATTTCCAAAACTGGCATGACCGCTGATGAATCAGTGACTTTAAGTAACGGAAAAGAAGAAGAAACACAGTGCTCTCATGTCACCGAAACGCAGTATTTTGACACAAGTGCACCTATATCCGCCGAAATTATGGACGTGGTTGATACGTCACATAACTCGAAGCTAGAGTATCTGCAGGCTGGGTCATTACCGGGATCGATTACGGGCGGTGCTAGAGCGGATACATCACATCTTATCGAGGAAGCTGGTTTCCACTCCAATGTTCCTTCTTCCATAGTTCGAGACTTTGCCCATCATGGCCTAGAAAAACGTGATGAGGTGCCAACTGTCGAGAAATCGAGGTCAGAAACAATGGCCGAGATCGATGGAGTTTCATTTTCACCAAAGTTCAATGGCTTCGGCTCGAACTCACCAGCCTGGCAACGGCAACCTACCACGTCTCCCGACAGGCAACAATCAAGCTGGCACACTGTAGAATCACAAGAACCCTCAAGCGCCCCAGCTCGCAACAAGCCAGAGGTGATGGAAGCCCGGGAATTCGAGATAACTGCGCAGAAGGACCTATCTACGAATATTCCACAAGCAACTTCTAATGTACCCAGCATCCATACCACGTCACGCTCCAAGAAAATCAATGTTGATAAAGCTCAGGCACTATGGGCAGTCTTCCAGCCACAAGGAAAGTCAGCTAGTCCGGTTGGCTCAGACGTAACCCTTGATATGATCGAAGTAGATTGCAGGGGAGCGGATCCAAAATTGTCGGCACAATCATCATTCACAAGTTTGGTCACAGACCATGGACGACAACCTGATTTCAGTTTTGAAAACGTGCGAAATCAAGAACTTGACGCTTTTGAAACGGACGACGTGGCGGCACACGATAGCGATATGTCAGAGGATGACCCTGAACTTCCTCCACTCCGAAACAATCCATCCAGTAGACCTGTTGAGAAAAATAATGCGATTGATCCATCATCAGAAGATTTTCCAACTATTGAAGAGGTGCTGAGTCAGCCCTCTCAGTCACTGATGAAGCATGAGAAGAGTGCTGCACAGGCTCCATCAGAGTCTCAAGCCGGTGCTGAGAAGGGTAGAAGAGTTCTGGCAGCGTTCGACGATACACAATCTTCAGCAACCAAAAATGATGAGAAGAGTAAGAAAGTTTTGGCGGCATTTGACGATTCAGACTCCGATTCGGATAGACCGCAAATAAAAGCCGAGGTTCAACTAAAGAGGGAAGCTGAGATCAAATCAAAGAAGGTTATGGCTGCATTTGATCCCTCTTCTGATGAAGAGGACCAGATCACGCCTAAGGCATCCAAACCTTCTATCCCTCATCCTGCTCAAAATCGAACTTTCAAGATACCCCAGAATTCACAGGTTGTCATGGACTTGACTCTTTCGAGCGATGTTGAGCCTGAATCTGATATGGGCAAATCAAAGAGCAAAGATTCGGACGAAGATTATGATTTCGAGGTTGGATGGGGAGCAAAGACGAAAAGTAATTTGAGAGGACTCAAGAGACAGGGAAGTAATGGCTTGGGAGGAACACCAAATGCTTCTTTAAACACCAAAACCTCCAAGAGAACATTCTGAGCTTTTAGACATCGATCTCTAGACTCAATTTCCAAAAAGTTTGCTTCTAATACTGGCAAATGTTGCCTGCAAAATAAAAGTGGCCAGACACTGTGCGTCGGTCCGCCGGTCTGAAATAGCAAGGTAGCTACAAGAATTAATATAAATACAGCCAAAACATTCCCAACATAGTTTCCAATATTATGACCGCCAAGGTTTTGTTTGCAGGATCAGTATTCATTCTGCTTTATGATTGAATAGTGCATCAACACGTCGCATGTTGACCATCAATAGCTCACATTTCTGATCTTCGCAAGATCATGTTTCTCCTTAGGTTTTGCTCTGTTTATCAAACCTTATAAGACAAATCATCTCGCAACGCTTCTTTTGTTTCCAGTCTAGTTGTATGAAGTTATTCTTGTTTCGTTTCATTTCATCTCATTCTTGATATATGCAGAACCTGGTTTGGTGGCGGTTCGACCAAGAACAATGCACTGGCTCTCGATCGTTCTTGATCTTTGAATGAAGTTCGCGATTTCTAGAAGGATTTTTTCTGTTACCCTCCATTTTGTGATGTTCTGTTTCTCAAGACCAGAAACATCTGTCTAGTGATAAATCAATTCGCAAGTGCAGGATTTGAGCTTTTTGTTTTACATCGATCATATAAACAGGACTTTACGGCGTCGTTGTGAATATGCCTGCCTTCCTTTTCGCGATATTTCTTCAACAGCTTCCGGAAGCATACTTGAGTGAACGGCATTCTTGATTGTAACTCGAACCAAATCTCTCCATTGTATCACAAGCCTTCGAGTGTAGACTATTCAAGCTTCGATTTTCCTTGTTTCCACTTTCAAGATCAGCCCAATACGTAAATGCGCAAAGAAATCTCACCCCCCGCACCACATATTTACGGCTCTACCCCACCAACATTCATTTGAATGTTGGACGAATCATCTTCCCTTTATTTCGATATTACATTCCCAGACCTCGAAGCTACGTTCCAGTTCTCGACATTCCGCTGTCTTACTTGGAAGTTGGAAGCATTCTCCCATGGTATATAGCGGTTATATCTCGAGTTCAGCTTCAAATTTGGAAGTATTGACTACTACTACCAGTACCACTGCCAGTAACAGAAACATAAAAAAAACATGAAATCAATCTCAATTTCAATACTTGCCCTGCAGAGCTTCTTACCGCCAGGCATGTTTGCATCTTTGTTATCGACCATGGTGACTTCAACGGCTATAACTACTGCTGCAGTCCCGGCATCCTCAAGTTCTTTTTTGCCTCAGGGTAGTTCGGGAGACGGTGACCCTGGGGAAGAAATCCAAGCTACCAGAACGACTGGAATGAATGGGGTGAATAACCCTTTGATTACACCTGCGCCCACTGCGGGGGATATCAAGCTTCAGGAAAAATATCACCTGATTACCTATTGGAGCTGCGTTACGCTGCAGACTCATGTACATTGTGGATGGTAAGTTCATTTTGTTTTATTTCAATGATGTATTTCGGGTTGTAAAATGGGACCTGGTATTGGATATGATATCGTTCATAGTAAGAGGAAGTGTGTAGTGGTACAATGATACCAGCTGGACATCAGGGAGAGATAGCAAAACCTAGCTCTAACACGAAATTAGGCACGAACCAGTTGTTGCAGGGGGAACTGAAATAGCAGGTGCATTATGCGGGTCATGTAGTGCCGGGAGGGTTGCTATGGTGGCTGCAGGTGTGGTGATGGCAGCTGGAGCTGTGTTGTGAGGAAGAGTTTTGGAAAAGGGCTCAGGGCTGGTGTTTGGCTCGAGGGAATTTGGAAGAGAGTGGCGGGAGGAGATGTTAGTTGATACGCGATCAGTATGCTCTTTGGAATTTTGCGAATCGTTGAGTTGCATTCTTACAAGTATGGGAACAGGATTCATCATCATATTTGCGGTGGAGTTATGGGCCTTTTCCAAGGGGATGATGCATTGGACATCATACACACACACTCATTATACTGAACTATGTGTTTATATGGTTATTGATATGGATCAAAATGTGTGTGTCTATTTTGATCAAACATTCTATGGGAATTGAAGTTTCGATTCAATAAAGATTTTTGAAATTAACTTCGATATCCGGTCCTATCTGAATGTTTGGGTTGATATGAATAACCCATTACTCGTACATGCACGAGTAAATGTTGGACTTGATCACAATGTTGAAGCTGACGCAAATGTTCAATGCAACACAAATGCTTGACGTGATATAAACATACAATCTCATTTCAAACATGGCAAATAATCCGAATCTTTGGATTCTATTCCGGGGACCGGGTTAAATTAGCAATGGAACACCAATCATTGAGATGCTTGCTATTCGTGAGTCTGGTGTTGAGGTTAAGTAAGTAAGTAAATCTCGTATCCTTACCGTTCCTTTCACACTTTACTTCTATGTCGGTTACAGGAAGATAACGTTACAAGTTTTCCCCCTGATACAGATAGTTTCAGAAAGAGGACAGGATTCTATGATGTCGTTATTCCCAATCGAAGTCTCGCTGACATAACATGACCTTATACGAGTAGTTAGCATTCCGCTCGCTCTTGAGACAAATTAAGCATAACCTTACTTGCTCACGGCGACGGTTAAGGTCCTTGAAGATTTGGAATTCCGAGATCTCGAGATTTCAACTACAGAGATATATTGCTTCGACTATCGGTAAGACTACGATTCTGTCAATTTCAACATGTTTATCCTCTGTGATCGAATCATTACGAGCAGTATTTGTATGGTAAATGCAGATATATTCTTATCACTAAGCCCCCCTTTCCGCTTTGCTCATTCCGTCACCTCATTTACACTAAAAATCCATAATATATCTACTCATACCTATCTTCTTCCCTTCGTCCAAAAACCTCTACAAACTATCGAGATCTTACATCGATACCAGGCAATCGCAGAATATCTATTTCAGGATGAAGTATTGTTCACCGGCCACTCTTTTGTTCATGTCTCAAGGGTTTGAGTGAGAGATATAGCTGAGAAGTGGGTTTGGAACGTGATGAGAAAAGGAGAAGCGAGGCATGAATAGATAGATGATTGGATCAGTGTGTTTAGTATTATCGTTTCCATCATCGAGTGACACGTTTTATTCGGCACCCACCTTCCTACGCTTATAGTGAAAAGATAGATGATTTGCCATCAAGTCAAAAACTGCACCAACGTCCCCAGCATGTCTCTCGTCATTTTTTCCTCCCCATCCCCTGCCACCATTGTATCTAACTGCTCCTGTATGGTCTCCCTCAACATCTCCAAACCCTCATCTCTCTCCGCCAATAAACCCCTGACCTTCTTTTCTGCTCCTTCATCTTCCGCTACCAACCATGCCAAAATAACATCAATCGTCTGCAGACAAAACAATCCCGCGTCCAACCTCCTCGATAACCATTCATCTGCCATCTCCTCCTTTTCTTCGCCGCTAAGTCTTGCTTGTTCCTTACGAATTTCAGCATCTACAGCCGATACCCGAGCGGCGTAGTCTCGACGAAGTTTGACAAGCTTGCCTATCTTTTCGTAGTCTTTCTCTACGAATTTTGCAAGTGTGCGGATTCGAGCGGCTTGGTTGGCGGGTAGAAGACGCAGGAGACTTGAAAATATTCCTAGCAGATGTTCGATGGTCTGACCGTCTATTTTCTTCATGAACATGCCAAACACTACTTTGAGACCTGCTGCATCAACCAATTTTTCACAAACCTCCGCACCACTTTCTCCTCCCATTGCGTGATCCAATAACCTGAGTGCACGTGATTTGCTCATCTTGCCTTCTTTGACCATTATTAAACAGAGTTCTACACCTTCTGCTTCCACGAATTTTTGTTTTCCTTCTGGCTCATCGACACAGCAGGTCACGGAGTCGAATATGTTTTCTACGAATTCTTCTTCTTCGGTTCCTTTGATTGGATCGCGCTTTCTGTAGGCTGCCAGAATTTGAAGTAGGAGATCGACGCCGTCGAGTTCGCAGAGTTTCCGCCTGTTGATTGAAGATGTTTGTAGAAGAATAGCCATGACTTCCGCTGAGTATTGTTTATTCTGGCTCACTGGTGACTCTTTCTTCGGTATTCGATCCAGTAACCAATTTAATATGCTTGTCTCCTGAACAATCTTTTCCGCAAGCGATATTCTCGATGCCAGATTTTCCAACACAGACAATGCGTGATACACGCCACTCCTATCCGATTCATTGCTTTCATCAAACCTCACGAAATTCGAAACCAACAGATCCAATAAATCTGCCTCGATCATAGCATCCACAATTTGGTTCCATTGTTCTTGTTCCGCCTCCACATCTTCGTCTGTAAGCTCGCTGATAATCTCCACTGCGTCAATGGCAATGTCCGTGTTCTCATGCGCCAGTAATCCGACCAAGCTTCCAACACACCCCAGCTTCGCAAATTCGGTGTATAATTCCGGATGCTGTGACAAAATGCTCAGAGCTTTGATGTCTGCATCCAGGTCCGCTTCACTCCCCATAAACTTATGCGGCTCGCTCTCGAATTTCGCTCTTAATTCCGCATTTTTGGTGATCTTCTTCTCGAAATTTAGAGCCATCTTCCTTAGCCATGCCAAATCGATCTTTTCTGGAACAATTTCTGCGCTTTCTTGCCCATCCATATAATCTAATATTTCCGATTCATCTTTCGTGATTCCACCGCCGAAGAACCGTCCTTCTTCGTCATCAGGGATATCTGGTCCATAGTTTTCTTCTTCATCATCATTATCAGGTGGAGCTGAGGGTCCAGCCTCAATATCATCATCCTCTTCTACAGCTGGCTGTTTTCCATTGCTTTTGGCATGTCCGTTCGCTGATAATTTCGCTGATTTATAGATTTCATCTAATGGGTTGCTCAGCAAAAAGTTGGCACGGGGGAAAGATGAGAGCTGCTAACTTGGATCTCGAGTAGGTTCTAATTTGCGCTTATGGCTGGGTAAAGCTGGTTTCTACAGAAAGTTAGACAAGAGATTATTAAACTAGAAGAATAAATATGCACCTTGAATAAGTCATCAATGCTTGTCATTGTAACGAATATGATTTGCTCGAGGCTGCCCGTCTGTTTGTGGTAAACAGCTTTACCACTGCAATTTTGCTAGGGTAGATGTCGACGTTATGTTAAGAAGACACGAGTTTGTCGAAAGATTGGAGATATCGAAATCTCTTCGAGTGATTGTGGAATCGAAATTGATATTTGCAAGAATAGCCTCGAATTCTTTACTTGCGAAAATAATAACCTTTGAAGCTCCAACAGCTTCTTATGAAGCTCAAATTCAGGCCTCGCTTAGTCATTGACATTGCGCTGCCACACCAGCCAAGTTGACAAGGCTGACAAGGCTGACCACAGGCTTCACCTCGTCCTTTCAACTTTCGTCGAGGAAACCATACTGGCTCTGTTGACTTTTACATTACCCGTGGCGAATGTTTATATTAAGGCTGCAACAAAAGCCAGCGATGGATGGTCTTATTCACTAATTGTATCTCACAGAGGATATCCAACTTCTATTCAAAGCTACAGAATAGACCTTGTATCAAAGACGGCGGTGGCTGCTTTGACATAACTGGTCTGAGACTTCGAGAGTCGAGATTTGTCCTATAATCAAGACATTCGATAACAGTAAACATCATGGATCTTCCTGAACCGGGGGGTTTCTTCCCAGACTCTCTTCCCTCCCCCTCCCCAAGCAATGCTTCAGTCAGTTCCACCTCATCCAATCTACCGCAGCCACGCACGAAGCCTCTTCGTGCTGGATCGGCAAAAGAACAAGCTGCAAGGCGCTATGTAGAAAACAAATTACTCCATGTCGCAAGGCGGTATACCAAGAAATTTGAGGACCACGAAGAAGGAGATACGGTAACCGGCTATGTAAGTATGAAAGAGGTCGCCAAGGATCTTTCCGAGACAATTGATGTGTTGTGGCTTTCAGGTACACGTAAGTACATCTTTCTGTGTGCATTAACCTGTATCTCGGACTGACTGGTATAGCGAATTTGCAAATTCCATACTTGCTCAATATTGCTCTCACGATGGCTACATATCCCACCAAATTCCCCCCAGCACCAGTTCCAACCTTTAGTGTTCTGAGAAAGCTAGATCATGCATTCGCTAGCTTGTTAAAAGGGGAGGACTATGTTACTGGGGAGGTTTTACCGGGCTTCCTGTCAGGTAGGAGAGCGGGAATGAGCCAGACTGATATGGTTAGATGTAGAAGTATAGTTGAGGATACCAGGGTGATGATTGTGGATGTCATGAGCAGTGGACCAGAACCAGAACCAGAGAATGAACGTAATGCTGAAGGGAATGATGTCGGTGATAATGAAATGGACAGTGGAGCCGACGGCATGAGCTTGGACGGGGAGGATGACTCGGAATACGACAATGATGAACTTGCTATGGATATTGCTAGAGTTTACGAGGCAACCATGATGGAGCTGGGAGAAAGGCTAGAAAGTGGCCCCAATATCGGGATTGGGCACAATGATTCCTGAATACAACACACCGAGCCTTTCTCAAAAATTTATTGAACCAACCTTGCGCATATTCGGTTGAGCCCAAATTTGTTGAATTATCAAGGGATAGGGTAATTTGCCCTAGGTCAGCGATACTTTCGTCGGCACGCAGTCCCACCGAATAGAGTATACCTCTACTTATGTCCCATGGTGTAGAAAGGCGAAACGGACCTTAACATTATAACAAGAACTTTTTTTTTCAATAATTAAACATACCCGTGAGTCTGGAAGTCTGTTCTGACTGCTACAGTCATAAAGTGGCGAGTTACCATAGGGGGTAGTAGCTTGGGGTAGGGGAGGCGAGTTTTCAAAGGAACTGTTGACAGACAAAACGCGTGCCTTTGTGGAGGTAGAAGAAGGACGTCAACATCAAAACTTCATTCCATTTCATCGAGAGATGGATCGGATACCCCGGGACAGGGCTTGAGGCCATCATCGGTGTTTTTGGGTTGTTGATCGCCACGGGGTGAGAAGGTGTGAGGCTTTAATGGATCGCAGAAACATAGATGGTGATGATAATGATTATCAATGTCCGGAGCCGTTAGGCCGGACCTCCTGAAGGGTACTGAGGATGGGCGTACACGGATTTTTATATACAGAAATGAAGACCTCTCCTATAGCTCCATGTTCACCAGCTGCTTGACTGTAGTTTGTATTTGAGACAAAGATATAACCTTGAGTTATTTTAGGCTTATTGATTAGCCTCAATGATGAGTTGCCTCTGTGAAGAAACTAAATCTAAATCTCAAGCTACAAGTTTTTTTGCATACCTGAGAAAGACTATGTAATGCGTTAATCACCAAAAGTATCTGAAAAAAATGAGTTGTTCAAGTCTGGTGTAAGCAATACCGTCTCAGGTCTTGACTTAAGGATACATGCCAAGCTATCAATTGATATACTTGATGAGCAGAAACACCGGAACGGATATTTCTTTTTGCAATGACTGGGCCGAGTTATATACAAAACAACATTGCAATTGAACAGCTAACCAATCCCTTCAAACCCCTTAATTTTCACTTTTCCCCTTCCTGACCCAAAGAATCTCGATCACCTGCCCCAGCCCACCGTACCACGGCCCTTCCTGCTCACTCCTTTTCGCCACTTCAAAATCAGCTCGTTCCATCGTCCATCCCTTCTTTCTACACATATCCACAAAGATTGCATACGTCTCGACGTTACGTATGGTACTAGAGATCAACACCTCGACTGCTGGATATAGATCAAAGAGGTCCTCGAGGGTGGCGATCAAGGAGGGAATCACATCCGGGGAATATATAACATCGGCGGCAAGGATGAGATCTAGTGGTGTTCGGTTCAATCCCGCAGCAGATTTTGAGCTGCAGGATGAAGATTTCGATGAGAGGAATTCAGGAAATGTCTCGAATTCTCCTGATGGAAGCATGTGACCCCAGGTAAGTTCACATGTGCTTGTCTTGTTCGTCGCATCTTGGGACGGTATTGATGTGATGGCGTCGGTCAGATTGTTGAGGAACAGACTTGTGTTCATCAGGGTCAATGTTTCGGGGCTCCCATCGGTAGCTAGGACATGCTTTGCTGAGAGATACTTTGCGCATAGGATTGAAATAAACCCGGTGCCGCAGCCAAGTTCGAGGATTGTTTTATTAGAAATAAGATGAGGGTTTAGGGAAATGTAAGTTGAGAGGTGAAGAGCGGCCTCCCATGTTCGCAGTCCTGTAGTTCCGGAGCCAGAGAGAAGAGAGGCAGATTCAAGGATGGTTATTGTAGGAGTTTGAGGAGTCAATGAGGTAGAGGTAGGAGGAACAGGGGGAAGAGAGGAGATGGTATAGGTTACATAGGATTGTTGCTGAGCGGCTGTAGCCTCTGAGGGGATTGGGGTAGAGAGAAGAATGGAAAGACGACTCATGAGATTATCTGATATGCCCTGGAGAAAGGAAGACATTGTCAGAAAATTGGAAAATATGACGAGAACGTAGAAGTATATGTGGTGTATATGATTCTCACTGATATCAGGTACTAGTTACATGTAGAAACCATGATCAAACCCTAAGAAACATTGCATCTCATGCATACCTACTTGTTCTTCCCAATCGTGAATACTGTTCTCGATTCTTCTCGTCAACTCTTTTAAAGTTTTGAGTTGATATCTTTCGGGTGGAGGGTACTCCAACACATTTTCCTCGAACAATCTCGAGTAAATGGCTTCCTGAAAGCTTTCATCCTGAAGATACCCTTCATCCGGGTAATCGAGGTCTGGAAGAAGTTGAAGATATTGCCGACAAAATCGATCCAATTGGTTGTTCCTCTGAGGTGAGAGCTCTTCCGGGCTCTCTGACTCCATTCCCATTCTCATCCTCACAGCAGGGTTATTGTGCAGTAATTCACAACTTGATGAAATGCTGCAATGAGAGGCAATCACTCGATTATTTGTGGCCGAGGAAATCTTGACTCGAATTGTGGTTCAAGGTCAGGTCGGCTCATCAGCTCGTACCAAAACGGCTCTTGCGACCACAATTCTAAGGCACCAGTATAGGGTTAATAACCTTCTCGGATCCACCACATCGCACATTTTTGGTGCTTACCTAATCATCATCTTAGCGCATTTTGGCTTACCGAATTTGTGAGAGCCTCTCGAACTTTTCTGCAATCCCTTTCAAACGACAGCGACATCCACCGACAATCTATACCACGACAACTGTCTCGAAATATCGTAGACAGGCTGATCGATTAGATAATCGCAAAAATGGCCGACAATAACGCCCCAGTTACGCTGCGAACGCGCAAATTCATTCGCAACCCTCTCCTCGGCCGTAGACAAATGGTCGTGTAAGTCACCATCATTTCTATCGAATCCGCCACTCACTACGAATTCTTCTTGTAATGGGAAAATACCATTGGGCTATAATGAGGGACAAAAAAGAATCAAGAACTGGAAGGCTGATGATGGGATTTTCAATATAGTGACATCCTCCACCCAAACCGTGCCAACATCTCCAAGGATGAGCTCAGAAGCAAACTTGCCGAACTCTACAAGGCCAGCCAAGATCAAGTCAACGTTTTCGGTCTCCGAACTCAATTCGGTGGTGGAAAGACTACCGGTTTCGCTCTTGTCTACGATTCCCCAGAGGCATTGAAGAAATTCGAACCCCACTACAGATTGGTCCGTGTTGGATTTGCTACAAAGATCGAGAAGGCCAGCAGACAACAACGTATGTGATAGTCCTTATCCGGGTTTGCGAAAATGCTCGAGGGGGCATTAGCTTTGAATTGATACTAACATGTGATGGAATCCAGGCAAGCAACGCAAGAACAGACAAAAGACCCTCAGAGGAACTGCGAAGGTCAAGGGTGCCAAGAAGAAGAAGGAGTAGAGCACTCGCTTCATATTGGGGTGGGAAATGGTTGGTGTTGCTGGACCTGGGGATTGGCTATGTGCTTTGTACGCTTCTGCATCGATCCTCCATCGTATCATGCTTTGGTGTAATTAGGGAACGAAAATAGAGGCATGATATCATGAAGCCTCTGATCGATCTCTATTAGGTCCTACACTACACATTTCAATCACGGTGTTTTGCTCGTTCATTACGAATTCTGGTTTATGTGCAGTATGGTCATGGGTGATAATAAAAGGAAATGTGCGTTTGAAACTTGGCGGTTATCATTTCCCAGAAATCTACATTTTCTTACATCGCTCTCTTCTACTTTCTCTGTCTAAATGCCGCCATTGCATCATAGACACAAACCATCATCTGCAGAGATGTCCCTGACCGATTCTGCAAGCGCTTTCCGACATGTCATGTTCTGCAATTTACCTTCTGTCAACGAAAGTTTGCCTTGTCACCAGTGCGCCACCACAATCTTTATCTGAACATCTCAAGCTGAACCACCTCGTCTTCCCCCCTTTTCTTGTTACAGGCCCCTGCAAGCGCAAATGTATTAGGTAGGTATCATTCCGTATTTCGTTTCGGTCCGTACCTTCTTCTATCGGCGTTTGAATCTCGGTTGCTGTACATGTTCATCTGCACTTCTGTGGAGATGAGGGATATTTCTATGTTTTACAAGCACCGGTGCCCTAAGACTAGCTTGTGGTTCCTCGCGTTTCACGCAATTGCTAGAGATGAGAGAATGGCATATCTCACACGTTGAGCAGACACAATTGACTTGAGTAGCCAAGAAATAATGAGATTTTCAATGCAAATGAGCACAAATGGAACGTTCTGGATCTAAGGCGACAAAAAGTCATATCTCATGGACTTTAGACTCGGCTCGTGGGTTTCCCGAACTGCTCCTCAGGGAGGAGCATTCGGAAGCTCGGCCTCATTTACCACGAGGTCTACTGGTAGACAAGTGGCAGTGTTGGGAATCGGGATGGTGCCCTAATAGGGCATACATACAGTAGAGGTTGACGTCGAAGATAGCATACATTACCTCCTCTCAATAATCCAAGCACACGCAAACGATGAATATAGGAATACCTTCCTCTGCCCTTCAACATCTGTTGATTGTGGTTCATTCTGATCGTGATCCATTCACGCCTGTGCCTGCGAAGATGAATGTGCACACCAAAACGATTCTGGTACCTCGTCCTGTACAATGACATGAGGTTCATCCTAAGTATCTGCTGTGCTTCACTAGTACTGAGAAACCCCAAAATGAGACATCAATTGTACAAAGCAATGCAGTGCTCATCCGGTCTCCAACGTTCAACTTTCCCCCTACCAAAGACCCCGACTTATTCCCCCCAGAACAAGATCAACGCAAGAGCGCCAGGCACAACGCTTCATTCTTGACCGTACCCCAAGCCCTCAAGGTGGGTGGGGCTTGTTTTCTGCTGTGTAACCTGGTGTAACGCGATTATTGCTTTTTTTCCCTTTCTAAATGCGCCTTCTGTCGCACGAGCCGTTAAACTGCTGATGGCTTCTAACGCTGCATCTAATGCCGTACAAGGATCGAGAGATATTTGTGCTTGGTGTGGAAGCTGATCAGAGTCGCACCCGAATCTCATGTCTAAAATGAAAGGAAGTCTGGTATATTGCCAAGGGATGATCTCTCGATTCTGTACCCCCTTGGCCTCGCCGTCGGGCCCCGACATGATGGCATCAGCAGGGAAAAAATTACTTTGGGTCGATAATATGTGGTATTGTGATCGTGATCGTGATCGTGATCGTGATCGAGAGACACAGTAAGAAAGGTTCTATTAATTCACGCTGGGCCAATTTTGGGAGATGTGTTAATAGAATTATTATAAATTATTATTAAGTCTGACTACTATCAGCGAGTGGCTGCGAGTATCCGGTGGTAACCAGAACTGTATGATGTACCTCATCCCCAGAGAAGCGCATTCATCATGCGTTAGCAATTATGTAATACCTGAACATATAACCTGTCGACCGTATTGATCGATTGATAACAGTATCGTAGGACAAACACTCTTGTCATCATCAACCACACCAAACTTGGCATCCAAAAACTTCGAAATATCAAACAGCATTCACAAGTGAGCTCATGCTAAAACCGATGCTCATATTTCTCTCATCTTCCGTAACTCTTTCTCCGTTATTTTCTCGCCCCATGCCCAGGGTAACAGAGAGAGAAAAGAAAGGACAGGACAAGGGAAATATCGAGAAACTCCTTCTGCACCATTTTTGCTTTGCTCGCCGTTGAACATTGTCTTGTCCACTTGCCATAAATTCATAATCAGAGTCCAAGGAAATAAAATCAAAATAATAACAAAAAGACAAATGTAGATACGTTTTGGATCACCCTCACATTCCCTTCCATCCCACCCCTCTTCAGAGTAAATACTTACCTACCAAAAACCAACAGCACACATACCCCTCGATCAGATATTGTTTTCCCAACACTATCTTTAAGTGTAAACCCAACCCTCACATGTACCAGCGACAACATACCAATATCCATCTATGACCCCTTAATAGCCTAGTTTGCTCCGATTTTTCCGTATTCCCCCAACTCGCACTTTGAGAGCCCTTGAAGTTGGCCGGTAAACCTTCCTCTTGAGGCAGATTCCGCGTCTCCACCGAAACCTTCTGATATAGTTGCAACCTTCATCCCATTTTTACCATACTCCAACAGTCCATTACAACTGTCTCAACCAGACATCTTTTACATGATTCTGTAGGCTTCCATGATCGATTCAAAAGAGAAGCGAAAAGAATGAACAAATGCGCACCAGTCGCTCCCTACGAGCAGCCTGGAATATACGAGCCAAGTGAATAGTCGATAACGATTGAGACGAAGCGAAATAGAACAATAATGAAAACGCCATCTCCTATCCATCACCCACCCACCTCTCCCTGCCCCTACCCCCCTTTTTTTGAGTATATTTTGTCTTCCCCCCATTTCGCCGTGGACATACTGAACCAAAAAAATGAACTTGCAAACAATCCAACCTAAATAAAAACTAAAACATAAAAACAAACAAGTTGTTGATTCAGTAGGCTCCTATGCAAACAGTATTCTCATGCGTCCGAGTACTGCAACGATCTTTTGGAACCTTTTCGGTTCGAAACATTCAATGAACCATAGATATTTTCTTTTTTTTGTGGATACAAGGGTTGAGGTATCCAGATTATCTCGGAACACTCGAGACATATTCTCCCAGGTGCGGCAGGCCATCGTGTTGAGCTTGTGGGATGTGAAGGGGATGCTGCAGGAGACCATGATTCTGCATACCAATCGGCGTACTCGGTCGCGGATACTGAGTCGATGTACTCGGAACGTATGAATGTTCATTTGATAATAGACTACCGTTGCTGCTAGACTTTCGATTATTAGCTGCCCATGAATTCTCAGTGGTGTTGGTCTGACTACTTTGACGGCTCTTGGGGTTGTCGCCTCCAATACTTGTTCCATAGTGGCTAATTTCCGCAGTGGAATCATTGGTCTGGGAGTAGTAAAGGCTGCTGCTGGGAGTTGGAGCGTCATAAATCTCTGTATCCTGTTGTCCTATCGAAAGTTGTTGCGCTGAGCTGTACGCCATTTCTGCAGCGGCAGTTGTGATCTCTTGACTACTGCTGGTAGGAACACCCATATAGGAGGTTGTCAGGGGCATTTGGACCGAAGTCCCGTTCATTTTTCCGGAGCTCGCCATACTCGAGTTCATGAATCCATACGGTTGAAGCGAGATCTGGGAATTCGCAGTGCCGTCATTCGTGGATCTATACTGTCCTGGTGGTCTATTCACACTAGGGCATGGTAGAACCCTCTCGCCATTCGTGACGCTAAGAGTGGTTTGTGGGACAGTGCAAGTACTGACACTGCCATATTGTGGAAGATTTGCTGCGCTAGTAACGCAGAAGTTCTTCGATTCCGACTCGACCATTGAGCGCGCATTGTAGCTTTGATATGGATTCTGACTATAATTTGTGGTTGCTTCTGAATCCATATACATAGGAGCCGGAGGGTTTACCCGTGTGCGCCCATTGTTCTGGGCCGGATAACTGGACACAGAGACGGGATCTTGTGTTGCGACCTGAAACGCGTTTGGGCTTGACAAATTATAATCAGTGGACTCTTCAGTGAAGCTGTCATAAGCAAGACCGAGGAACCTGCTCCCTGGATAACTATAGTTGGGGTAATTTGCCTGTCGATAGTTCAGATTATCTGGACTCAAGTTGACAGTTTGTGGATTATGATAGTATCCGTTGTATTGAGAAGGTACCCGGTACATTGATCGCGAATTATCATCGAAGCAATCCGGTGGGAGGTCCTTTGCTTGTTCTAGCTGCATAGCGGTCACCTACATTACTGGAGTCAGTATTTAGAATTGTGAGTAAGGAGCTGGTCGCAAGTACTCTCAAAAATATGCATGGTTCCGAGCTTGAATTTTTGCAATGGTAACAGGGCCTGCCATTGTCTTCACCGCTGCATCGGATTTTGCGCTTTCGACATCTTTGACACTACAAGGGAATCTGGTAAGCCAATGCGAACAAAACTGCGAAAAACTTGCGGCGCAGTGGATAAGTGAGTGGGTGGCATACTGCTACTTGAATTCTGCGTCTCATGGTATGGCCCGGTTCGATGTTTTCCGACCCATGATCAACATTGCGTCCATCACTATAGCTTCGCGATGCGTGTGGGTGTTCTGAGCGCTCTTGAGCAAGAGGATAGCTCTGGCCGCGCGGACCATATCTGCGGAAGGTGGGTTCCTCCTCAGAATAATATCCTCGAGTTACCATCTAGATTTTATAAGTAATGGATCGGATTTCTTTGGACCTTGACCGGCGCACCGCCTGGCTTACCTTCAAAAGTTCTTTAGGGGGTTTAGACTTTGAGGATTTGAAAGTGGTTGGATCAACTTGTGTACAAAAACAAATGTGTCAAGCTTCAATAGGATCCGAGATGAATCAAGGACCTGGGGTTTATCAAATCCTAGGGCTGTCAGGCGAAAGCAAGCATATTATAATGCGTACGACAGAATCTGCGATGTTTGCTCTTCGTCAAAACCTTTTGTGCATGCTAATAATGTCAGTGAAGTTGATATATGATCAAATTACTGAGAATAATTGTGTTTAGCTGTGTAATACTTCATTTCGGTAGGTTGCATGCAGAAATGTGTAAGATCGACAATATGTCCGGCACTTAAAAATCTAAGCTGGTGTATAAATTCCAGCTTTCTGGTCGTCTGTCAAGGGCCAAGGCCATTCTTAGAGCTTACCCCGGTGGATGTATATTTTCAATTTACGATGAGACTGTTTTGATAGCTGAAACTGTTTCCTATTAGAACAAAGAATTTTCAAGGGCTTCAGTAAGCCCACTGACCTTCTATTTGGGTAATATATAAATATGGAAACCAATGTAGTTATCCGTAGCCCCCATCTATGTGCTTTTGGCATAAGCAACTTTGCTCCTTCTAGACAAAGCTACATAACATTGTGAAAGACAGGTGAAGATTTCTACGCTTGGTGGCATTGTAAAGAAAGTGAAAACAAACAATCGAGGAAAAATTGGAGTGTTATTGTACAACTATACAATCTGAACGTATGAACGAAGTATGACCTACCAGTTGGTCAAACCTCTTACGAGCGTGATTGAAGGACCACACGTATATTCCTTACTTCGTTCCAGGTAAATTTTGAGATACTGGGGTGCATAACATATACTCTGTCTGATGCAGGAGTGTAAGTTTCAGTCAAGTCCATGCCAAAACATTGGAAAATTCCTGCTACCATTTAAATCAAACGCCCCTTTCTCTGAAAGGTATTTTGACCATACCAAGGTTTGGCACTGATTTACATAGTCGTTCAATCAGATTTAACCCTTTAAAGTGGGATTGAGACAAACAATACTCAGCATGAGGCTTGGACCAATCTTCCATCTCTAGTTTGTTTGCTTCAAAATGGCCGAACTGACACCGCACCAAGCAATGCTGTAGAACTTCCCTTCTGCAGAAGATGCTAATTGCTCTGAATAGATGACGAAAAATGTCTGGAAGAGGAACTGAAAATCTCTACGAGAGGCATGCCCAGGCAATGCTACGTGACGGATGCGGAAGGTGATCTTGATTGGCCTTCAAGGCAAGTTTTGGTACCACAAATGAAATCATAAATTGGTGGTCTCACTGAGTAGAGACTTTATGGCTTTTCATCTCTATCTCGTTAAAGCAGAAGGCGAAGCCGGAATGCACTTGGTTGTACCTATGATGAGTGCGAGGCAGTGTAATGAAATATAGTCGTACTAGTCACTGCAACCGCTCAGGGAATACAATTCAATCGTCGGGATGCCGGCGAGTCTCGGTTTCTCTCCTGCATCTTGAAGCAAGCTCTTGAGGAGGGTTGTGATTCGCGAAGCATGATATGGGAGCAACGATACCATCTGTCTAGATAGCCGTTTGAAGTGTTACCACATTATTGACTATCTCGGTGCTCTAGAAGCCAAGTTTGTTTCGATACGATACGATACGTACAATCGAGCCGACTTTAAACTCGTATAGGGCCACCGATGCCTCAGCATAGGCATGAGATCTCGGCCTATACGCTGTTGAGATCTCTAATTGCGCGACATCAAAATCCTTCATGGACTTAGGCGGCCGGAACGAGACACTTCCCCGGATGGCGGGCAAGAATATGAAGCGCCGACTGGTGCTGGTCCATCGCAAGGTTTAGTTGCTTTCACATGTGCATACCATGCAGATTTTGTGCAATTTTAGAAGTGTGACAACGGGTAGCTGCTTTGTGTGACTCTGTCAAGCCCTGTTCAATGCGCGTAGCCTTGTGAATGAGCATAAGAGAGCCAATAGAACCACAATCTCCAATGACCTGGCTCTGGTCCATTCTTCAAATAAACGTAGTGAGATGTTACGCTGAAAGTCTGAAATGCAGGGTGAAAAACTCTGAATAATTAATAACAGCAGCAGCCACTTTTCTCGAATATGACAGGCCAGAGCGTTGCGCCGCCTCGATGAAAGCGCAAAAGGAATACCGTTTGCAGATCTTATTAAGGAGGGGAATCTATAGTACCGAGAATACGGCGCAGCCGTGTTCTAGGAGCAGCTGCGAGGAGATCGAGATGTTGAGATGTTGAGATGTCGAGATGTCGGAACATATTAGCGGCTGAGAGACAAGACCCTCGGACATTTTGGGTTGCTTCATCCCCTCTTGGCTGCAGCTCTTATATGGCACTCGGTTTTGGTGATCCAATAGGAAAATAATAATCGTATTGACCAATCATTGACATGTTCAAGCCTCCGCGAAAGATTGGATGAATATTCAGCAGCGAAGCGTGATAGATGGATGAGGCAGACGTTGTCCCCAGTGTTTCTGCTATATACCCATCAGATTAGGAGCTGGTTGAGGAATGTATCACTCACTTACTTGCCTCGTTAGACATTGATCCTGATCATGATTCAGTCAATTGAATACTAGCTACCTTGTATGCTCTACTTGGCCGAAGTTCAATAGAAACATTTCTCTTTTTGGCTTTCAACTCAACATAAAATTTGAGACCTTGAACATGGAGAGAAGATGGAACGAGAAAGAAAAATGATGAAGTTGGAGAAAGTATCGAGTATATATATTAAAAACCAGAAGCTACACCGCTATGCTGCCGTGATTGGTCAATTGAGATTTTGTTATCGTCCGGTGATTTATTTCGAAAAGTGAAGATCCTCTGCTGTATAAACTCATTTTAGCCGCGGTTTCGCGCTTGTACGACAATCACTTCAGCTTATCCGCATCACAGCTTTAATTGTCAAGCCCAGCATCGGCATTATTTTTCAGAACTATGAGTGTCCTTCTCGAGACATCTGCTGGCGACATTGTTATCGACCTCTTGGTCGATTATTCCCCCAAACTTTGCGAAAAGTAAGTCCTCAATTCCAATGCATCCATCCCCTTGACTTAAAGTAGCTGAACACATAGATACTAAGACGGTCGCGGTGATCTAGCTTCCTAAAGCTGTGCAAAACAAAATACTACAATTTCTCACCGATTTATGGCGTACAGAAGAATTTCTCATGCCAAACAGGCGATCCAATCGGACCCGATTCGAAAGACAGTGATGGAGGAAGCTCGATATGGGGATTATTAGAAGGGCCAGCAAAGAAGACATTCAAGGCAGATTTCCATCCAAAATTGAAACATGCAGAGAGGGGAACTGTCAGTATGGCCACTGCGCCATCAAAAAGAGATCCAGACGAACGTCTCGCGGGCAGTCAATTCATAATTACTTTGGGGGATGATCTAGACTACTTGGATGGCAAGGCAGCTATATTTGGCAAAGTTGTGGAAGGATTCGATGCGCTCGAGAAGATCAACGATTCTTTTTGTGATGAGAAAGGACGGCCTTTAGTAGATATTCGAATCAAGCACACGGTTATCTTAGATGATCCCTACGATGATCCAGCAGGTCTTGTCGAGCCACCAGAAAGCCCTGTGCCCTCGAAAGCGCAGTTGGCTACGGTTCGTATTGGTGAAGATGATGATTTGAACGAAGAGACAGATATTGAAGCAGTTGAGAAACAGCGAAGAGAGCGGGAAGCACGAGCGCAAGCGTTAACATTGGAAATGGTTGGAGATCTACCATTTGCAGAAGTCAAGCCGCCCGAGAATGTTCTCTTTGTGTGCAAGCTCAATCCAGTTACTACAGGTGATTCCCATAATTCTGCATTGATTATGGGCACACACTAACCTTCCATTGTCAGACGAGGATCTCGAGCTTATCTTCAGTCGCTTTGGCAAAATCCTCTCCTGTGAGGTGATCCGAGATAAAAGAACTGGAGACAGTTTGCAGTATTCATTTATCGAATATGAAGATCAAAAGTCTTGTGAACAGGCATACTTTAAGATGCAAGGAGTTCTCATAGACGACCACAGAATCCACGTAGACTTTTCCCAGAGTGTGTCCAAACTATCCGACACTTGGCGAAACGCAACAAATTCTAAGCGAAGGCAAGGAGGCGGGGGCTTTGGTGGTGTCAGTGGTCTGGAGAAGAAGAGGCAGTACAGGAACGCAGACTATAGCTCAGGACCGAGGAGAGACAAATATGGCATGGTGATCGATGAGGACGAGTTGAGGAAGAGACATGAAAGGGAGGGGAAACCCGATGAGGATAGGCGAGAAAGAAGTCGAAGTCCGCGCGAGAGTAGGAGAGATTATGGCTCTAGGGACGACAGACGAGACGATGGTCACACCAGAGGAGACAAGTATGATGATAGGGACCGGAGGGATCGAGGCAGATATGATGATCGTGATAGTTATAGGAGCAATCGTGGGTCCAGGGGCGATTACAGGCAGCGATAGTGAGTCTTGTAAAGGCTGGCAAATATGGCGTTAGGGGAGTTGTATAAGAGACATAGAGAAAATCTCATATGATCCATATTTCAAAACTTCAAATACATAATCAAATTATTCTACTGAACATTCATCTTTTCTGATAAATGAAAACGGAGATTACAAGCGAAGGAATTTTGATCAAAGAATATTAGATAGGTAAAGCTATCACTATCTCTTTTTGAACTTTTTTCTTAGAATAAACATTTAAACATTTAAACATCTAGATATCTTTAGCCTTTGAGCCTCTGAGCCCCTGGTTTTCTGATTCTCCAAGTCCCTGCATTTCACCAGCACTCCCCGCTCCCCGAGTCACGATGAACAAAATACATTCCCCCAATTGCCATTGCACACCTATCCACCCCCTCTGCCCAAAAGCCTCTACTTAAAAACAACCACAACCACAACAGCAGCACGATCCAAGCGCCTCAAGTCCCCCTCTCTNCAAAAAAAAAAAAAGTGTCCCATTCCATTCCATCCCATTCCATCTCTATCCTATTCTAATCTCAAAATTTCCCACTCAAGACATGTGATATGTAAATCCTCGCTTCCACTTCTCTCCCCTTTCCACCCCTCCCACCCCTATCACCCATACAGGTTATACAAGCTATACAAATTCTACCAACTATAAAAAGCAAAAACAAAAACACACCCTCCCTCTCCCCTCCTCAATTACATCAATACGTTAATTCCGACATCCATAGAAATTCAATCATCATCCTCCTCATCATAATCCAAGTTTACTCATATTTAAAATTATTCCAAAAAGGGAAGAAATGAGTGAATCTACTCTGCTCGTACTCATGTATCTGAAAGGGAAAAGGAATCTACCAAGATGCTGTTATGCAATCTTGTTAAATGCCATGTATACATATTTTGTAAGGAAGGGTCAATGTTGGGGTTTGGTTTCATTTTGAGATATTCAAACCTAGAGTATTTGAAGATTTGAATAATATTATCTCATCTCACTCCATCACATCCTATCCAATCCTATCCAATCCAAAATGAACAATCAGAAACCTCTATCTCCATAGAAATATTTAAAGAAGATCTTTTGGTTTGTACAAATTATTGATCATTAATATCTCATCTCATTACATCCCTTCCCTTCGCCCTTGACTCCAATTCCGTGTCGCGTCTTTCCAGTCTTGCAACCTGCTGCAAATCCATCATTTAATTTGTCACTCATACGGGTATCTCATACTATTTCAGTATGCTCATTCTCCTTCTTTATCGTAATATTTACGTTTCCGTGCTCACCCATTTACATTTTATGCAACATGACCTACATAATGTAGGTCATATCGGCATTACGTGACAATGCTGAAATGTCCACCGTTTCTCCTAATGGCTGGATACTAGTAATAATCCTTTGCCCTGGACTCGTAATCTTGAAGTCAGTTGTCATGTGGTGGGTGGCCAAAAACCATGTGCTCAACGCGCAGTCGTTAATACCATCATTCAATAACTTCCTGCGCACCGGAGCTCTTCGTCTCGCTCGCCTTCCAGCAAGCGACATGTAACTGGAATATTCTCAACATCAACCATTACGTGAAGCCTCGCCTTTTTGATGTCCATCACTTAGACCCCCCTTCTCATCGATCCCTGGTGCATTTTCGTTCGTAACACCACTATAAGCTGGCCTCGAAGCGCCATTCGCCTGGGTGATATCCTCTGCCAGAGCATCTTCATAAGAAGGTGGAGCATCATCTAGGCCCGGAGCACCTGGCGCTCCGACTTGTGGCGGGAATGCCGGATCAAATGGTGGGGGTGCCATGTTGCCAGAGGGTCTATTTGGAATGGCGGGTTGAGCTATCATGGCGTCGATAAGTGCTGCCGGTGGTTCTATTCCAGAGAAGATATCAACTTTGAACCGGAGAGGGATATTGATTGTTTGGGCCTATGTTTGTTAGCTTTTGTGGCTCTCTAAAAGATCTGTAAAGACGTACTTGAATCTCTCCTGGATAACCATAACCTAAGCCGATCCTCGCTTCTAGTTCATATCCACGAGCAAGATTGCAGGTAACAAATGAAGGGGCAACGGTATTTGGTAAGGGGATTGCATCCCATAGTTTACTATCTATGGCTGTCTCAGTTCCGATCGGATCGTTTGGTGATCCAATAGGGATTGAAAGTCCAGTCAAACTCATAACGACCCAAGTACCTGCTTCACGTCTAATGATATCCGAAGCTTTTACTTCAGTAGTGCCGATAAGGCTCACTTGTAATGATACAAGGAACACGTGCTCAGGACTTGTGTTGGTCTTCCTAAGGAGAATCCTCATCGGCAGAGGTTTATTACAAGTCAAAATAGGAGGACTAGGTAGTCTAGCATCTACTTCCCCTTGCGGAGCCGTATCCGAAAGTTGCTTTGGTTTCTTCGTGAATAGACTCTTCTTCGCATATGGTGACCCTCCATTTTGAAATATATACGGCCGTTTTGCAAAGGCTTCATTTGTGGTTTGAGGAGGTCTTGGGGGCTCGATCGGTAGAAATTTAAATCCAATGGTTGATCTCCTGTTCTCCTTGAACATTGATGGCCTTTGCACAGTGACTTTGACATAATATCTTATCTCTGCCTCTCCAGGAAATCCGGTGAGTGAAGGAGGTAGCGTCTTCTTAACATGCCTATATTGCATTTGTTGCATGCCCTGGATTCCAAAACCTCCAAAGCCACTACCAGGTCCCATTTGTTGCGATGCCGGATCATCGCAGCCATTGTTGATGGGCAGCTTGATGCGAAATGGATATTCGTGCTGCCCAGCCCTCAGTGTATATGAACTTATAATGGCTTTATTGGGAAACACTTCTGCGACCTTGTATAAAATCTTGTGATTTTCCTCACAAATTTCTGGTCTATCTCGCCTCGGATAAAGTGCAGGATTGGGACCTTGCCCGAATGGCATATCTGGTGGTCTCAACAGGCGGGTCTTGCTCTCTCCCTCGAGCTTCACGACTATCCTGCTAATCGCTTCATTGTTCGTGAGATTTAGGATAACTCTGCCGCTAATGAAATCGAGATTCGTGTAAAAAGTATGGGGGTTGTCGAGCTGTATTCGAACGGACATCTTGGGGAGAAGAGAAGGGGTATTGTGCGGAAGAACAGTTTAAACATTAATATTGAAGCTGGGGCCGAGAGGAAAAGAGGAATAAGTTTCGAAAGCTTTCGTAAAGCTTCATACTACTTACGAGTACTGCATTCGAAGTGTTGGATGACTTTTGTGGCGGAACAAGTTTCAAGTGCACAGCCTCGTTTCCGCAGCTTAGGTCTACGCGTCGAATTCTTCTGATTGGTTAATAATAAGGTTGGTTCTTGTTTCCTACAATACCAGTAAGATTCCGAGAATTCCGAAGAATCTCGCACACACACACTCTCTCTTTCTCGTATCGGGTAGGTATTAGATGAAGGGAATTTGTCTGGTTGAAGGAGTGAGAGGTTAAGGCGTTGAGAGGTTGAGAAGTTGAGAGAAGTTGAGAGATTAGCTACGAAGCAGAAGAAGAAGCAGAAGAAGAAGAAGTTGAAAGTCTTAAATTGAAAAGGAAGAGGAAGAGGAAGAGGAAGAGGAAGATGAAGAGGTAGAGGAGGAATATTTATCCGTCCCGTGTTCCCCATGTTATCTATTGCCCGTGCTGGAACAAACCCAGATCCACATCCACATCCACATCCACATCGACATCCACATCCACATCCACATCCACATCCACATCCACATCCACATCCACATATAAAATCAACAACACCCTTGTTATTTTTAACTTTTGCTTTCTACTTTAATCAGACTTCATCCATGTCCTGATCTGATCCTCGGTATATCATACATACATATACATATGGTCACCATCACGAATATATCTCCTTTACATATTCCGCCAATTCCTAGCAGTTCGCACAGATGTCAACTTGATGTTGATGTCGATAAAGGTTATATCTCTCATGAATTCATTCAATCTTTCTTAATAAATGTCAAGTTAACCGACCTTACAACCAGCCCCGTCGTCATTCTTAGCTCTCTAGAATATCAAAATTCTCCTCAACGTGATCAAAAGCTGCCTCGAATTTTCCGTTCTTCAAACATCCTACAATGACTGTCTATTTTGCGTTTCGATTTTAAGAAAACACATGGCCAGAAACGCCGCCAGGATCAGCCCTCCACTTACGTAAACAGGTAAACTTGGATTGGATGCCCCGACATTCGCTGCTATTAAAGGAGCACATATTCCACCAAGTCTACTAAGAGAGTGGGCAATACCACAACCAGTTCCTCTGCTGGGCCCGGGGAATGTTTCTGGGGAATATGCACTGTACATTGTCAGTACAACGTAACAGCATAACAAACCACACATTGACCGAGAAAGCTGATAACTTACTAGAGGATTCCAAACATAATGTTTTGGAAAAAGGAGGCTACACACCCAAAAGCGAGTTGAAAGGCGCTCTCATTGCGGATAGTGAACAGAAAAAAGAATACTCCGGTCACCATCGTTGCAACCGTCATGGGTATCCTACGGCCTGCCTTTTTTACAAGGTAGCAAGCCAAAAATGAACCTGGAACAGCGATGGCACTGATGATTACATAGTCTCGATAGGCTGTGGAGTCATCTCCTGTTTCATGACCGTTCGATAGGTATTGTGGTAAGAAGGCATTAAATAACGGATATCCCGTTCCAATAGCAGCCCAGATGAACCATAATAGAGCCTTAACAAAGTTAAAACTGGAAACCGAAGATAATCAAGACACTACTTACGGTATTGATACCCAACTGGCGAGTCGCAAACAATGGTGAGACCTTCCTTTTCATTCCCGGCCCAAAAGATGCAATCGCATAGCGGACTTTCACCGCGGTATCCAACTTCACTTCTTCGGCTCGCTCTCTTGTCCCTCCTATCTCGTTGAGAATTTCTTCCGTGAGCCAAGTATGGGTTCCATTCCTATGCGCTAGTGCACGAATAGATCTTACAGCTTCTGCTTGCTCGTTTATGCCAAGGAGGTATTTCGGCGACTCAATGCTATGAAACAGCAAACGAGTGAGAGCTTTTGCCAAAGTTATACCACCCAAGGTGTATATAAATAATCTCCAACCACGGTCTATTTCAAAATTTGTTCCAATGAAGAGCCATGCAAGGAGTGAAGCTACCACTTGTCCTAATGGCCACCATACCGACAAGAGGGTTAAGTAACTGCGATGATTGTGTGGTAAGAACTCGAGCTATCGAGATATCAGCAAGAAATAAGACGAAATACTGCAATTGCCAACGCCTAAAGCGGAGTTCTGTGGTCAGAGTTTTTACGTACGAACAAGGTTCCATCCACGGGAAGGCTGCCCCCCACTCCAACACCAAGTGCTCCAAGGAAAGCGCAAGCAGCGGTGAAACTCGGCGCGCTTGCCAATCCCAAGGCAAAGATTCCAGTAATAACCAATGTCAAATTGAAACCCATTTTTCTCCCTTTAATGTCCGATCCGACACCCCATCCAGCGGCACCAAGTGATAGCCCAGCATTCAGGGAGAGAGTGGCATAACGAACGAATTGATCCGAGACCCCAAAAGTGCCAGCCATCGAAGGAAGGATCAATGCTACACCCTGGAGCCAGAGACTATTTCTTGTCAGATTTTACTACCAGTATCAAATGAGAGAAGACATTTACTTATCAGCAGCCCACCCAATACCACACAAAACAAATAATTGCCATTGATACCTACCCATACCAATATCACTGACTGCAAATTCCAAAAGTCTGAATTTCTCTATAGAGAGGTCAGCATACGTCTCCTCAATAAATCATATTACCTTGATTATTACACACTTCCTGTATCGGATTCCGAATCAATTTCTGGATTTGAGGCTGTTCCAGGCTCCATTCTTTCAACTTCATCTCTCAGACTTTCTATCGTCCATGGAATCGTTAACTTCATGCTAACTGTACTTTTCTGATTGCTGGCACCAGATGATGGCAAACTTCCATCGGTATCTGTACTTTCGGAAAGATCCTCACTTGGTCGACCATGCTTTTGGGGAGTAATTGGGCATCGCCTTGTCTTTTCTAGAGGCACAACAGCATCTGGATATTCGTCTCTAGGCTCCCCGATTCGTAGGCCGAGAAGTTTCATTTTTGCTTTGGGTTGAACTTATTATGCAAAGACTGCTCGGGAAGTGGTGCTTTTTGGTTGATAAAGTATGCGATATTTTGAGTTGCTTTTTGGTCGATTAAGCTTGCGATGTTGTCCGCTGACATTTGACACTTTCACGCTGAGAATGCTACCAACATATTCTGGGTAATTAAACTTGTATTTCGATTGATGGTACTATCCGAAGTCGAAATCGTTATTGGCGAATATCTTTGGCGGATGGTTTGTTGGGCGACCGCAATGGCAAGTGCATATGTATTGAGTCCTTCTCATTTGCGTATGCTTAAAGGCAATAGCAAGTGGTATGGGCTTCGTATGCAAGATGGTTTTATAGGAGAAGAAGGAATGATGGGTGATTGCTTTGTTTAAAACCTTTTTTCTCTTGTTCTACTCATAAAATTCAATAGTTTCAGCATCATAGTTGTGCTATCAATTTTAGCGGGTCGTTAAACCGGACCCCTTTAGTGCCGCTAACTAAGAGTTCGGTTAATGGGCCGTAAGAAATCTGGTTCCTCATGATGTTCAGGTTTACTTGGTTTTGAACACTTTGAAGTCTGCAATCTTTGGGCTATATTTTATGCTAGGGAGGAGAAGTGCAGTTTTCAGAACGAAAATTGAGATCTTTTGAGGTTGGGGTTTGAGGCGAAATGGGTAGGAAGAGCACACATCCAGCGTTGATTGGCTGATTTTCATATCTTCTCTTTCGGTTCGGTTCAATGTTCATTTCGACGGACCGTAATCTGGGTTTTGGGCAGCAAATCGGAGTTCTCCAAGCCGACAGAGTAGCTCCAACGTGCCCTTCAGAAATGATTTCAACATTGAGACCGGATCCCTGACATCCTGTCTCTTCGAGAATGGCGTGATGGCGGTCGAGCACCGGTAATGCCGAATCAAGGGTCCTTAGCCACACTAGTGAACTGGCTAAGCATACATCCCCCAATTATCTCGCATTCTAAGTGGAAAATACAGGTATTCCCGAATCATCCACCTCTGCCTGAAATCAAACCTGAATTTCTTTTCTTTGCTTACTACAATCTGCAACGGAGGAATCTAGTAATGCAACATACTAGCTATCTCTAGTACATCACATTTAGGTCTGTTTATAGGCAGTTATCAGGATCTATACAGACACTTTACTCTTTTAAGAGATAGCTAGTGTTGAAATGGACTTGATAACTACCAATTGCATTTCTTGCGTACACTTCTAACCAATATCTAGCCTAGGTGTCAAAAAAAAATAGCCTAAATCGTACTAAAAGTCGTTTTACTTCGTTCGATATATTTCTATCAAAACCATGTATCTGCTAATATTCAAGCGAAGCCATCTACGGCTCTTGTTCAAATCTAACCATACCCTTTTAAGCATGCCGCCGCAAAAGATACTGTAGCTAGTTTATTATTGCATCGCTAAATACCTCTGAGTGTTCAATCGCTGAGACCGCCTTGACTTCTCACCATGATGCATTTATTTCGTTCCTTTAGTTTGCTATTCTCCTTGGGAGGTATCTTCTGTAACGTTTAGTTTCCCTTCCTTCTACTGGCTGTTCACATTTAAATTTCGTTCAATCTAGAATATCACTATATTCAAGACATGGAAAGTAAATATCCTGATGTTATCAAATATCTTTCTACATTTTTTCTATCGAGTTACTAGCCAAATGCTTCTCACTGGCACCTTTCTTCCTACCATAACATCGGGCAAAACTGTAATCATCGTCTCTTATACTCGAGGAATAGGAGTAATAGTGTTTGATAAATAATGTACTACAAGAATGTTGCCAGGCTACTCGAGTATTATACTCGAGTAAAACGAACTATATATAAAAAATATATAAAAAAATATATAAAGCATATGATAAAAGAATTAAACGCCATCCAATCTTCTCATTTCCAAACACGATTCCAAACGTAAATCCGATCATGTTCAGTGAAGAGCTAGGTAATGAGGTATTGGTGGCACCCTAGTGAGTACGTACGTAAGTGACTACTAGGTCACGAACCAACAGGTCACGAATCAGAAAATCTTCAAGTGGGAAATACGAGTACGTTTCATTTAAATCTTTTGTTTAGGTGGGTGGATGTGGATGTGGATAGGGAGGCTTTGTGAATCTTTTTGAATGGGCTTGAGTCGAGTTGAGTCGAGTAGAATGGGTTTTGGTGGGTTTGGGGAGTGTGTTTTGTTTGGGATGGGGGGTGGTGGAGGTGGAGGTGGAGGGAAGTTTGGAAGTTGGGGGAGAGTGGGGTGAAGGCGAAGATGAATATTTTAAGTTTGTTTAGAATCCTTGGATTTAGTTCTTATATCTATCTATTTGTTTATTCATCTATCCATCCATCCATCCACTCACCTGCCCACCCAAACACGGTTGTTCTCTCGCAGACGCAGACCAGAGAGCAATACGTGCATGTTGTAGCCGAGGGCATAGCCGATTCTCATCTCGCATCCGAATATTGACAACGCTGAAGCATCGAAAGAGTTGGGTTTGGATTGTTAGCTCCACCAGAAAGGAGGGTAGACCGGGGCTTGCGGATATACAAAATGAGCTGCTCGTCAGGTTTCAGGCTCTTCCTTCTGTGAAACAACATCCAGAATGTCAAGGCCGGGCAGCATGATCCAGCACTGTATATACATATAGGTGTGCCATGGCTTGGATCTGTTGGCCGAAATATGCATCTTGTCGATAGACACCTAGGGTGCGACGTGGATGCAGCTGGCGTCCAAGCTCTACTCCGGACAGCGGCTTTTGTCTGTGAAAGCCATGTTCGCTTTCAGCCATGGTCGTGGTCGTGGTCGTGGTATTGATGAAAGAGCAGTCCAACAGTGGAACGAGTATGTACGATGAGAGACTTCCCGATCTTGCAAAGATCTCTGAACATGCTGGCACGCACACCCCAAGAAACAACACCCCTCTCCTCCAGTCCCAAAAATGCAAGGCCAGAAACAACGGCGCCGATCCTATGCCTTGCATTTCATTGCATCTGCATCATCATATCTGCGGCGCCATATCACAAGCAACAGCCAATCGCAGAATACAATGCTAGAGAAGGATATTATTCGACGAGCGCCGGTTCTGACATTGATCGCTGCACGTCTTCAAGCTCAAGCTCAAGCTCAAGCTCAAGCTCAAGCATCAAGCACTCACCCTCCTTATAGGATTGAAGCGAGCCACACGCACACACGCACGCACACATCTTAATCCGCATCACGAAATATAACCAAGCACTCACGCACACTCACACGCACACTCACACTCACACTGATACACAACAATATAAACCCAAGCAAACCCAAACCCAAACCCAAAGCCCAACCAAAACCCAACCAAAATCCACAAACCGTGACGCATATCAAACGAACCAACCACACTACATTACATAGTCACGCTCTAAAGCCCGATCGATAACAACAACAACAACAACAACAACAACAACAATAATTAATCTCATACCATAACCAACACTAGCATCCAGCATATTCCTATATATGGTGTGGATTTCCTATGTATATATGCAAATACAAATAGTATCCAATTTGAACATTTAAATATTCGTTTGAAATCAATCGATTTTTTTATTGCTGATATTTTTAGATAGATTGAAAGTATTAGATCTTGATATTTATATAGAGTATATCACATCAATCAAACCAGATCAAACCCAACTTAACTCAACCCAACCTGGCTGGCTGGCTACTCTTCATCAGAGCTCTACTCGAGTATACTTCTAGATTGAAAGTTTGATAAAATTGCAGATGTATCCCCCTACACTCTTTTGAGTAGAAAGGCCTTAATATTGATCATTATAATATTAACTTGAATTATTCTTATAGTTCGAAATATATTAAACACTATTGTTCACATTACTCATGTCGAAAAAATTCTTAAAAAGAACCGCTTTCTGTTTCTTATTTTCGTTGTATAAAAGAACCTAATGCATCTAGATTCTCAGCTCTTGGACACCCCCCCCCCTAAAAAAATACAATGTACACAATCCCATGTCGTTCATCTTAGATTCTCAGACCTAGTAGTCTAATCCAATCTGATCCCAGATCAATCATTCATGATCTAGGGGTATTTTTTTGATAGAAGAGTCATGATGCTGTTCCCTCACTGCAATGTCAATGCCATGCCATGCCATCCATACCATACCATACCAAGAATTCCAGACCAAGCCCTAGCCAATCTCAACACGTATACGCCAAAGCCATGTTATGTTTGTAAGAGCTCAAACTGCGAAAGGCCTTAACATGAAAGATCCCTCCATCCATCCAGTTTTCACAAAATTCAGTGCCACCCAGCAAGCACCTACCTATGCAAAGAAGCTAATCCATCCCACCAATAAAATGGTCACTTTTGCCAAACTCCCTGCCGTATAGTGCTCATGTATTCATTTTTAAGCGTAACGTAATTTCAAAGGAGAAATCTTAATCATCATCCAAATCAATTATTTCCACCACGGCTGCCTTGGCCCCATTTGTAGATTTCTTGTTTGGCCTATCTCCATCTATCGAATCGTCATCATCTTGACCAGTGGTTGACTTTCGTTTGTGTGAGGGTTGCGACTCTGGCTTTGGACGCCAGGTACCATCCGCCGTAACCAAGATTGTTCTGACATCAAGATTATTTTGTTTCTGTAGTTCTTCCCTAACAGACACCAAGAACTGATCGCACCGAAGGTTGTATGGGCGTGCATCCGAAAAGCAAAGCGGGCACTTCCAAACATCAACCATTGAAGGTTGCCCAGATCGTTTCTGCTTGGTTACGCGTGTCGTCAAGAAAGTTTCGAGATCAAAACATTCCAGATGCAGGCAGTTTTTACCACGAACAGGAACTACAAAGATCTTCGAGGTGAAAGGATCCGTAAGGTCGATGGAAAGATCGCTAGCCACTATTAATAGATCATCATCGTCCTCCGCCGGGCCTGCAAGTTTCTTCTTGATTTCTTCCACGACCTGTGCCGCAGGGATAATTTGTTCCTTGCACATATCTATAATCTCATCATGTTGTAAAATCTCAATCTCCTCCACAGCAATGAAGTACTCTCTCTTCTTGATTTCTGTAGTCATCTTGGGCATCGAGATTGTAATATCGTTCGTTCCAGCACGTATGTAAGGTGTGAGGTCGATCGGTAGGTCTTTTCCATGGTGCATTTTGCGTCGAACCTCCAAGTCGTTTTGGTAGCGATCATTGCTGTTGATAACCATGAAGATCATATCTGGCCATACAGTATCTGAAACTACCCAACTTGAAATCGGGAATGCTGCTGCATTTGGAGCAGCTGACACGCATTTCAACCGATATTGCAAAGATTTGGACCTGACCTCACGAACTGCTAAAGGATCTGTGCCAACCAACCTATCGCGAGGCATACGGGCTAGGGAATCCATGGAGACCAGAAACTCAAATTTGTTAAGAGTCAGTTCAAAGGGTATCTTCCTTGGGGTCATAGGGAAATCCTTCACAAATTGATAAAATCTGCGAGATACGCCATCGCCTTCAAGTTTAGGGATATCGACAGTAACCAGGCGAGGGCTGCGAACATGTGCTTGCTGGAGAGCATCTAAGTCTGGAACTGGAATCCCTTGCGGGTGCACAAAACCAAGAGGAGGAATTATGGGTCTCTTCATTGGGTCGGACATGCGATAATGAATGCATTGCTGCTCTTGAATAGAAATTACTGATTTTGGATAGGGAGGTCCTTGGATTGTTTGGGAGAAGCTTTGCGGATGAACAGCGGGGCCATTCATTGATGTGTGTATATATTCATTAGAAACGCTGTTGTTTCTGCTGCCGTTTCTATTAACATTTCTCGATGAAATCTGCTGCTGTTGTTGCTGCCCATTAACAAGGTTGCTACCTCTTCTCAAGTGAGGATGACGCTGCATTGCTAAAACTTGCTGTTGCTGATACATCTGATGCTGATTGTTGTGATGTGATCCAGACGGCATGGCGGGCTGCAACCACTGCTGTGCCTGTTGCAAATGTTGCTGTTGCTGTTGCTGCGTCATTTGGATCTGCTGATTCTGCTGAAAAGTCATTTGTAGAGGAGTGCTTGTGCCATACTGACCTTGTTGACCAAACTGCTGGTGCAATAATTGCTGTGGATAATACGTCTGTTGCCTTGGCTCTGATCTTGGATCATGATGGTATTGACCTTGAGGGAGTCCCTGGTTTTGGACAATGATTGGTGACTGAGCACCATTGTTCCGCATGACAGGCGATGGAAATTGATTAGCATTATTTTGCAAGACTGGTGACGGATACTGGAACCCTTGTTGCATTGGTGACCCCATAGATAAACCTTGCATGGGAATTGGACTAGGTGAATCTGCAGCCGTGCTTGGTGTAATACTAGGATGATTAATAATAGTTGGAGGCAATGGAGGAGGTTCCGTGAAAGACGTTCGTATTTGGCCCAAGTTTTGACCAAGTCGATGATTTGGGATATCATTTTGCTGACGAATGGCAGTTTGGTTGGGATTCGAAACCGGACGGTTTAAATAAGCGTACGGCCCACCTGAAGTCACTGGGATCTGACCAGTTCGGGGGGTGCTTGAGGGAGGCACTGGTGCTGCTGTTAACGGTTGTGGGGCCAAGGTCGCGTTTTTCTTCTGACGCGACTTTTGTGAAATCATCATGTATTTGTCTACTATGATTTTAGTTCTTTCTTGAATCTCTCTATCCGAGGGTGGACAAGAAGTATTAAATCGAGCAGCAAGTTCTTTGTGTCCGATTTTATCCTCTTCAAATACCCTTTCCATCTGGTTGCCGAATTCGTCATCCACAAAGTTGAGGTTCCTTCTTGACGCAGTGAATACAACATTTTGCAAAGTAGATGAGAACAACCCCAACCGACCAACCATCTCATCCACTAGCGGGGGATGGCCTCTACTGACACACAGCCTCGTTAACTTTGGCCCCTCAGAACTCAAATTTGAAAGAAATGATCCGACTTCTCTAACGATGCGCCGATATGGCTCAGAATTTGTGATTAAATCGACCAATGGACTTGGGAATTTGGCAAACCATTGAAGATGCCTTGGTGCCATACCCTCATTATCTCGTATCAGCTGACCCAGTATCCGAAAGCCATGAGACAAAGTCGCTGTGTCTGGTAGCCCAGGTATGCCTGCAATATCTGTACGACGTGTGTCCCATACACAAAACAGTTGATGTAATGCGACATAGAAAGCATCCTCAGCGTCGCAGGCAACTTCAATTAAGCTAAATCTTGGTCTTTCGAGAGTAGAATTAAAGTTCCCCATACCACCACAATGCTCGATGTAACGCCTTATCAACTCAATGCGGGGCTTTAAGGAAGGCATCGTGGGTGGTAATGCCCGTCGTTGAGGCGATGGCGCATGAGAGGATAATACCTGATCCGCATTGCCTTGCATCGTAAGTGATATCTCTGTATCTCCTGGAGTAACAGGCGATGCTTGGTTGCCTAAGATTTGTTCTGAAAATTGCCTAGAGGGTATTTCGTGGGTCGGGGTTTGGTTTGATACGATGCTCGCTGAGGTCTGTAGTTGAGGGGGTTCTTCTGACAGGGGGGATCTCGCAGATATTGGCACTGTGCGAGATTCGTCGATTTCGCCTCTCGATGCATCAGAGGAAGCTCGAGGCTGTACTAAATCGATATTTGAAGGTGTGTCATATGCATTCTGAAGAGCCTGACTTGTGGCGACAGTAGCATCTCCTCCCGAAGAACCATCTGTGCCAGAGACAGCAGTTGTGTGTGGATTATTAAGAGGCGTGGAATTATGCGCTATTCCAGGACTTGATGATTTGTGACTGGCTGCCGGCGAAAATAAATTTACGCTTGACCCTCTGAACATCACTGTAGTTAGCCTCAAATGATTCGATGGAGGTTTGCTCGAAATGTATGCTTAATATCAACAGGCACATGAAGGTCGCAAACAATAGTTGTAGAGAGAATCCGGACACCTGGCCCACAGCATGAATTTCTGACTTTGGAATTCGCAGGATATCCAGCAATGTCAAAGTGCCGGTATACCCTTGTGCGCCAGTCGCTTGATACATTGACTCTATGCTCACCATAGGTGGCTGTAAATCAGTGAATTGGATAATTATAGCGTACCTTTGAGTATTAGTATCGCTCTGATCTGGTGATGGTCTGGTAATGCTAGGACGTCGTGGAGTCGGCCTTACAGGAGCCTCTCCTGCACGCATCCAAGATTTTTGTCCAGACCCGCCGAAAAGGGCGTTTAGCGTGGCATTGGAGGAGACAATATCTCGTTCAGTCATGGCAGGGCCATCTTTATCGGGCGGTCGGCGCATGTCTCACGTTAGTTGTTTGTCGAGGATTCATTGAATCCGTTTTGGCAACGATAACAATGCCAGATGAGCATGAAAATGAATAGAACTTTTGGTGCATGGAAGAGTATCAAATGCTTTCTCCCAACCCCTCACATTGCCTACAGAAATCAAGATGGATTTAGAGGAGGGGGGAGGGATTTGAGTGTCAACAGTTGATTTCTGTATAGACGACAAATAATATCAGGATCAACGATGTTGATGTTGATGTTGATGTTGATATGAATGTTGTTGTTGTTGGCAAGGTTCAGTATCGATAGGAAGAGAGGGAGAAGTACCGATAACTAGCTTTAGCCCCAAAGGTGAACCATATCAACGATTATGTACAGAGTATTAATATGTCGAGATAGAGTTGAGATTACGTAATCATATAAAAGTTGATGAGGTCAGATCCTGTATATAGCCCGTACTACATTACGAGTACATAGTAGTATATAGTCATTGTGAGAAGAGAAGAGGAGAGAAGCATGCCTTGGTGCGTCTTATTTCTTATCTATAATTTACAAAGTGGGATACTGTACGAGGAATATACGAGGAATATACGAGGACCACCAGAAATGCTCGTAATAATATACAGAGGATTATGGTGAACTTATACGGGTTAATATGATCAAGGTTTCCTCATGATCCTCTAGACCAGAAAACCCGTGATTCCGTGATTCCGTGAACTACTCTGGTGCACCTACCTCCGATCATACTCTGTAGGCGCCGGACCGTATTATTTACTTTTCTTACGTAATCCACGTCGACTGGGGTATCCCTTCCCCTTCTCTGTTCTTCCAACCTCTGCGTGCGAACTGTGGATTGCGAAATGCGAAACCGCCTACAGGTACTAGCACGCGAGTAATAACTGAACCACTGAACTACTGAACTTCGACTTCGACTTCGACTTCGACTTCGACTTCGACTTCGACTACGACTACGACTACAACTACGACTGGACGAGTAAGAGCCGCTCTCATCTCCACCCTCCCCATGTCCATAGACCATCTTCACTCCTCGACTTGATTCTATATCACCTTAACCTCGCCTTAACCTCGTCTTAACCTCACCTTACTTCACCCGATAACATCGTCCATTCGTCCATTCATCCATCCATTCCTGTACCTTCACTTCAGTCTATTCTATGTCGCTCTGCTCAACCATGTTCCCCTGATCCAAGATCCTCCCCAATCCACGTTACCAGCACTTTATCCTCTTTCCTTTTGCTGTACTCTACATTGGTGCGATCATTTTGGTGCGCGCCTAAGACCGACCCCATATCTCTCGAACTTGTTGTACTATACTTGCCTACCCATGTCTGAACAACAAATTCACCTTTGTTGTTGTTAATGCAACCCGAGAACACCCTTGGGCCCAAGGTTCAAGTCAAGAGACCTTCAGTTATCGAAAATCCGGTTCGGCTACAATAATCCCATTCCAATAACCACTCACCAAAATCCCAAGATTCGAAACGCCCACGAGCTCTGATGTTGGCTTTGTAGATAGCAAAGGGCCCTTAGGAGGACAAGAACCATCCCAAAATCGGGACAGAAGTGAACAAAGTGGAACACCCAGAGACAATGGAGTCGCAACTGGGGGCAAGAGCAATAAGGCCAGAGCCTGGATCAACTTTGATTGTAATTCGTAAGTCGAACCCACCTTGGCTGTGGAGTGGAATGATGGACATGGATATGAGATGGTTCTTCAATAGTTCGGCCACTAATGAATCGATGTAGATGATTTCTCTGCCCGCAGCTCTGATGAGCTCAGCTTATCGAAAGGAGATCGAGTCGAATTAATAGAGAGGGATGATGAGTTTGGCGATGGATGGTACCTTGGAAGGAGTTTGGTGAACGGATCAAGCGGTTTATTTCCCGAAGGTAAGCTTCCTAGACGGAAACGATGTCGCATTGAGTATTGAGACTGATAAACGATGAACGATAAAAGTGTATACCAGATTGGCTCCTCGTGGATCTCCTTCCCATCCAAATCTTTCGACAGTTTCGACGTCTCAAACAGGAGCTCTGCAGATCCCCTTGTCTCAACAGTCCTTTAATCAATCGATTGCGCAAACGCCCTCCAGTGAAAATGCAACGCCGCTCGGAACACCAGAAGCTATTCCAGATATCCTGTCCAACGGTCAAGCTTCCTCCTCTTTGCCTTCAATTGAACCTTCAACGAATTCTTCCGCAAAAACAATACCACGACTGAGCGCATTGAGTGCGAGTTCTGCAGCAAACTCCCATGTTCATGGCCAGGATAGTCCAGTCATGAATGAGACTTTGAGTGTGATTGATGAGCATATCATAGATATGAACCATATTGTTGGCTCTGTACCAAAAACAATCAACGATTCAGGAAGCGAATATAGTAGTCACCGCCCTGATGCGAGACTGTCATACATCAATGGTGAGGAAACAGATGAAGAAGAGGAAGAAGAACACACACTCGAAGAAGTTACAAGATGGACACCAGAGCAAGTGGCAGAATACTTGTTCACTGTAGGAGTTGAGAAGAAGCACTGCGAAGTGTTCCGGGATCAAGAAATCAGTGGAGATGTTCTCTTGAACATGGATCAAACATCAGTTTTCTTGAAAGAATTTGAGTTGGGGTCTGTTGGACGAAGGTTGAAAACCTGGCAAAAGATAAAGGCCCTACAAGACGAAGTGAATGGTGAAACTCTGACAAGAAGGAATACTGCTACATATGCTGGTAGTGAAATTGGCTCAGAGGATGGTGGTCGTCAAAGCCGCAGTGGTACTTCATCAACAATGCCACCAAGGAAACTCAGTTTGAGCAACCGACCTGGATCATCGTCAAACAACTTTCGACAATCTCAACGTGCCCCTAGATACGGCTCTCTTACAAACTCATCTCCAATCTCTTTCAAAACTCCACAAGGCAGTCCAATGGCACCAGATGACAAGAGACCTTCTGCAGCATCAATCCGGGATATACATCATTCTAGACAAAGTTCAATTGGTGAATTTAGTACCACTAATTCACTCATGACTGCCATTGGAGGACATAATTTCCAAGATTCATCCACACACAGGAAGCAAGCCTCATTTAACAAAGATTGGTCCCTAGGTGATGCAATATCCGCCATATCTCAAAAACCCTTATCTTCGAGTCGCCCGTTATCCGCCGCTGGTTTTACAGAAATCACCACTGCCGATCAAACACCTGAAATTAAAGCGCCCCCAACTAATTTAGAGTCAGATCGAGGATATTTCTCAGGTGGTGAATTGGAGGGTCGGCAGAGAAACGTGCTACGTAAGAGAGGTAGTACGGCTGAACACTCTAGAAAGTCAAGCTACACTGATGAGCAGAGATTGAGGACTGCAACAACAAATTCAAGACATTCCAGATTTGGTAGTTTTGATTCGGTGAGAGAGACAACGGCACTTACGGCGGCGCAGAAGTATTACGGCTTATCTGCGAATGGTCGTCGAAGAACTCCTTCAGAAAGTTCCGTCAATTCACCACCCCGACCAGTACCACCTCCGAAGGACGACTTTCCACTTGTCACCAGACTTCAAGCAGAAAAATCCATGGATAGCATAACATCGCCAAAATCTCCAAAATCCCTCAGTCTTCGACAAGACCAACCACGTGATGGTCTGTTACCCGTGAAGCCAGCAGGATCTTCTAGCCATTTCAGTATGCGCGCAATCTCCGACGCTGTCACTGGCCGTGAGAAATCTCGTATTACTTCACCAACCGAAACTGTATCATCGTCAACAAAAGAATCTCCACTCCAGTCGCCCTCAAGGACCGGTTCAAGTACACCTTCGGGTGGCCCCAGCTTTGAACTCGACCAGCCAGACGATAAGAGGACCATGATTACTCCCAAGACATCGAGGAAGAAGTCCAAGAAAGAGACTAGTGCTTATACACGGGGGTTGGAAAAGAAAACGCCCCAGGAACAAATGGTTGGTGCAGATTACAGTGGATGGATGAAGAAGAAAAGTTCAAATCTTATGACAACCTGGAAGCCTCGACTTTTTGTTCTGAAGGGCCGCAGACTGTCTTATTACTATTCCGAGAACGATGATCAGGAGAAAGGATTGATCGATATTTCCTTTCATCGAGTCTTACCTGCCGACAATGACCGCCTCACTGGTCTCCACGCCACTTTGACAGGTGCAACGAACACCCCTACAAGCCCGATCAATGCGCAAGGAACCATTGCGTCAGCAGAGGCAGACGCTGAACCAGAATCATCATTAAGCAAAAGTGGTGGCGATTCTATGTTTATATTCAAACTCATGCCACCAAAAGCGGGCCTTTCAAAGGCCGTCAACTTCACCAAACCCACTGTGCACTACTTCGCAGTACCGAACATTAAACAAGGCAGGTTATGGATGGCGGCACTGATGAAAGCTACTATTGACAGAGACGATTCCATACCTATAACCACCACATACCAACAAAAGACTATATCTCTTACCAAGGCCCGACAAATGCGTCATCGTCCACCAGCACTCATGAATCTTGATGAAAAAGTCGAAGAAGAAACCTTGAAGACTCCGGCAAGCGATAAGTATGGTCTCAACATTCAAGGTATCATATTCGAGGGCGATAGTGGTGTTTCTGGGGTATCGAAACGAGAGAATGCGAACACAGGAGCAAGCAAAGTACCAGAAAGTGCGGGCTTGAGTAATACTTACTCGCCAGATCTTGGGGTTTCGCAACCACAATCTTCTTGAGATGGAAGTCTAGGGGCTGGATGAACAATGATGGTTGAGGTGCACGCGCGCATGCAATTAATACGATTGACGGACTATGACGAAGACGCACATCAAGGAGTCTTTCCTTTCGATTTCTTTGCTCTTCTTTTCTTTTCTTTAATGCTTTTCGAGCTACCTTTCGATACGGATACGATACCTAGCTACTGGGGTGTTGAAAGAAGCATACGAAATCACAAACGTTTAAATAGTATATCCTGTTATAATTCTGGTGCAATGTGCATTTGGCGGGGATGACTTCGGGGGCTAGGATACTTTGGTAGGATGGAAGGAATATTTGGTTAGCTTGGGGATGGATCTAAAGGAGGGAATGGATGGGGCTGATGGATAGATGGATGAAGGGAGCGGGAAGACGAACCAACACTACCCCCTTTTCTATCTGTCTATAGGAACACACACACCGGTGTCACACATACCCTCGTTGTTCGTTGTAGTATAGGAAAGTTATTGGGGAGGGAGACAGATATGAATGGATTGAGGGACGAGTAATTGAGCAAATGGACGGAATGGTATTTCTTGGGTTGGTTGAATGAATGAATGTTAGAATGGATTGATGGGCGGATGGTTGGTTGATTACCTTTTTGGAAAGGTCGAATTACAAAAGGTAGCTATCGAAATTTGAGCGTGAAGGGAGATGAGGCGGGGCGAGAGAGGGGCGAGGGAGGGGAGATGAATGTGGGGATGAAAAGCATCGAGGTGTATGTAGTGGATTGAACTGGAATGAACTGGAATGAAATGAAATGAGAGATTTAGTTTGAGTTGAAGTTTTATCTTGACGTTGGGCCTGCTAGGCTTGATTACGAAAGTGAAATTGATTTCTTACGGAACATCAACGTAGATCTGCATGTTGCACACTTGTTCTTCATCTTCCCACTCAACCTGGCGTATTTCAGAGGTACGAGGGAGGTATTCGGATACCGGGAAATCGAATCGGTTTGCTTGAGGCATCGAAGGTAGGAAAAAGAGGCGGGGTTTACGTCGAGAGTTGAGAGGCTGAGGATGTGATGGAGAATTTGAAGGGTAGGAAGGAAGGAAGGAGATTTGGAGGATGGGGATGGTGGTGTGGATTGAGAAGAAATAAGATGGGGTAGAGGGGAGGGTATTGTTTTTTAAGGATGTACGTACGGTATGAGTATGCATGTAGAGAGGTGGATTCTATTACTCTTTAACTAAAGCTATGGATGGATGGATGGGATGGGATGGGATGGGATGGATCGAGGCTATTCGTATATAGATCGATGGATGGATACGTCCATTGATCGTACTTGCTACTGCTACTGCTACTGCTATATTTAGTATTTAACAGCGTGGATGGTTTATGAATAGAATGGTTTTGGAAGATCATGATTATGTGCTCTTGAGATAGGTAGGTAGGTAGGTAGGTGCGTGCGTGGGATCAATTTGTCAAGCGTAATATGTTGAATTCAGCATGTATGTCCTTTCAATAACTGACTGGACAAAGGCGGTATTTCTCAGGACTACACGGGAGGACATGGTCACTGCGGGGAAAGGAAGGGGGGGATATACACGGCGCTGCAGATCTTATAGACGGAGGATGTCTTGCTTCTACTGCTCGAGTAGTGTTTACCATAATTTTCATTGCGTGGTTCGGGTTCTTTCACCGATATAAATCACAGCCCAGAACGATCTGGCACAGAGGCAACTGAGACTATTCCTGGCCAAGGAAGGAGTCTTGTTACCACAACCTTACCTCCCAAGACCGGAGTACTTGGATGAAAACCTTGGTCAGTAGCGACTTGCACATCTCGTTGGCATTCTATTGCAACACTGCGATGCGTGTGATTATCTATCAGGTGCGGCGGAGACGTGAGCATGTATGCCTTCCATTAGGACAAGGCGCATCAAATGAAGCCTGCTACGCAGACTAATTCAAGACGTCAATGCACTCTCTACATGAAAAGCCATTCGAAGAGTGGAGCCAGAAGCACATGGCGGACAACAGATTCTCGGCGCAAACCGCCAAGGGCAGGAGCCGAAGCTTCAAGCCATTGCTGGAGTGGTCATGAGAACTGGCATACTTGCACACGACGAGATCACGAGCGGTTTTATCAAATCTTCATGCAGAGATGAGTCGTTGGATCTTTTCTGTAGCAGGAGATTGGTACCGAATGTCAAATCTCCTCAAATCTCTACCCCTTCGCCTAAACAAACGAAGATATCGCGAGGAAGTAAATTTGACAACAGCACTGGAACCAAGGGGAGAAAGGCCCCGAAAGTATCGATAAATAATGATTGGGGTTTGAGTGGCCGATTCAAGCTCATGGTACTTGACGCAGAGGACGTGTTATCTAAAATGCATCTCTAATAGGGCAAGCAACATCCGAGGATGTCCAGGCACCCCTTCCGGCAGGAAAGAATGGGTAGAAAATATCATCGTGGGGGAGCAGTCACGGCTGACCAAAGGTTCTCCAAATATTTTGCATACCCAAAGAACACTTGCTCTCAGTCACTTTCAACCTTTCAGCCCTGCGTGCCGCATGGACGTTCAGTCTGCTTCTCCAACTCTGCCTTTCACGAACGACATGTTGATCAGTAAAACAGACCTACAGCACGCCGCAATCTAAGAACGACGAATCGAATATCACCCCCCAAAAAACTTTCAATCATAGGATAACACCACAGCCTCCAGGATTTGGGTGTGTGTAGGAAGTAGAGATCCATTCATCAAAAAGTATCAACGCCTCATTTTCCATCCCAATGTGTGCACATTCAGAATCCTTCTGCATCATTCCACTGCATCATATGCTACCGTATTCGTATCTGCCCATCATCACCCTATCATACACTCCTTCCTCTGATGTAGACCCATCTGCAGCCCAATCCATTGTACATTTCCGTCAGCATTAAAGAAATCCCTTCATCGTCCGCCCCACCCCCGACCCCCATCTCTCTACGCTCATTGCCAATTTGCCAGTATCAACATACCATCCTCAACCATAAGTCACTCTTTACAAACTGAACACAGCCCAATTAGCTATATATTCTTTTCAAATTTCAAGAGCGCGCCAAGAATAGTACTCACGGAGGCAAAAGATAATCGCTCCAACTGCTCGAGAAGAAGGCCACAGCAAGGCCAAAAACCCCAATACTTCTCACTACACTGGCATTCTCCGGTGCAGTCAACGCAGTGTATGTGCTTGCGAAATATCCTTTCGATTGTGGTGCGCGGCGAGCGGAGCGCTCGACAACTACACGTTGGGCTTTGGGCGCCATTTTCGCGAGAAGATTATAGATTTCTTGGACTGGCGAAGGGGGGGGGTGGAGTTTTTAATTCTTCTTCCGTGGCGTGAGGGGGAATCGTTGTAATATTGGGTCGATGAAGAGCTGATAGGGAAGCTTGAACAATCTTTGATACTGGGTATTTGCGATGAGTTTTTGGCAATGATGATGATTAGTAAGCATAAATTTAAGCACGTGATTGGCGGGGAATCGTTGACGCAAAATGACCATGTGCGATGGTTTCAAAGTCGTTCGGATTATGGTGGTGGATGATTACATCTGCCATGAGATGGGATAAATCGTTAGTTTCCTATAGTTTGGAAGCACTTGTTATGCCTTTCCGACTCATACAAGAGATGAGGAAGGGGAGCATTTTCCTTGACCTCTGCGGCCACATCATCTCCAATACCATGTGCATTGCATCCCTTACGAAAGCTCAACGCGAGCTTCTACCGTCGATCTCAAGCATCATAAACACTGCTTATATTCTCTTGGTTAAATCATCACCTTCAGGTGTTGTAAGAGCCATGGTTTCCACGGATGAAATTCCTAATAGCCAAGTCCTCCTTTCAGAGCTCAAAGTCGAGAATCTTCGGTTCTGCGGCTCCCAGGCATCTTGAAGACGTTGTGAAATGCTGTGAATAACTTGAGTAGTGCTGGAGATATTGCGCTTAATCAGGTATAGATCTAAGCGCATGGCAATTTTTAATGACAAGATTGACATGCTCAGGTCACTGAAGTCTGGCTCGTTCAGGAAGAAAAGCCCATACTCGACGTTGTAGATGGGATTACTGACAGATACGCGGTCGATGGGTTTGATGTGCTTCTAGTTTAGTTCTATAGATAGAATTCTTGGGCTCAGGGTAAGCTCTACTATTGACGAACCAAAGTCGAAGATTACTGTCGAATCTACGAGTAGTTCATAGTGTAGGTTGAAAGATTTGCCTCTGTGTGAAGGGAAGAGTTAAGCGAGGAAAAGTAGGCTTCCGGTTTCAAGCATTCGCATGACAAAAGTCCGACCTGTGAGCGAGCCTCCATGGTTGAAATACTTGATTTTAAAATAGTAGGTTAAGTACCATGTCACTATCCTCTGATGAGCCCCGTTCAATATCTATATGTATTTCGCCTCGCAACTCGGCTTCTTATGTAACCCCTGCATAGCATTTTCTGCATCGAACCTACCATCCAGATTCTAGAAATAGCCAATCTAAACCAGCAGAGGCTGCTGTGATAAGCCACCTATCAAAAAGCAGGCCATATCCGTGCAGTCGAGTTCCTTAAGCCTCGATGAGCAGCACCTAGCCCCCTTCTCATGACGTTTGAAGCTTTATCCCCATCTTGTAAACACTTCGGTGAATTCTGGATCCCATTGAGGTAGATGATTGAATGAAGTATGGCTGTATCTGCAGAAGCTTTAGACCCGAACGCACCCTCTGCTTTGACGGCGATGGCTTTTGCGCTGTAAATTGCATTATCTGAGGAACGGGTTGGTAAATTTCACCGCTTGGTGATTAGGGGTTTGGTAAGGCTAACCGAATGCATGTGACAAAGATGAAATAGTTTTATTGCCAATTGAAAAGAATCCGTACACTTCACTGTAGACGCCGATTCGAAGGGAGCTAAAAAGACATTGAGATGGAGGAAACACGCAGTCTCTCACAGTTAGCGAGGAACCGCTCGCTTCTTGCTTCCAAGACGATTGTCGATTAAAGGGTCCAATGACTACTGCTGGGAACTGAGACTAGACTTTGCGCATCCCATGTTGCAAGATTTTTCCGATTTTGTATGGCCCACAGATTGATCTGTCCTGCCCATCGCTACAGCATCGTCACCGCCGCCTCTCCACCCTTTCGAAACCCTCGCTTCTTTACTTGACTGCCCGGTAAAGACTCGGTCCCCGCCCTGCTTGTCGAAGGCATCAGTTTAAATCTTCCTTTATACTGAGCTGGCTCTTGAGATTCTACCAGGTACGGCCTCTGCCAAATAATATTAATCTGAGCTCTGCTTGTTCTATTTTCTCAAATAATCACGCACAGTCTGTAGCCATGATTCCCTCGAGACTTCAATATGGTAATTATCAGAAACTTGGGCTGTGATGGTGACCTATTCGAATTCGGATTCTCCTGGCTCCTCATTCTTATCAATTTTAGTTGCCGTCATTAACTTCATTTTAGTTAATTCACAAGACATACATACTCAAGCAACTATAGTGGATGTAAAACAATTCTGATGACAAACAAACTCTACCCCCTTTTTGAAATGTGAAAGACATCACTCTGAACAGGTAGTCACTTACTTGACTTCAGTTCCTCATATAGCCTTCTCTCAAAATTCACACCTTTAAGTCTTAGTCTCGCATGACCATAATACATATCTTTGTCCGAAATTTCGCTAGTGATTGGTAACACGAGATGATTGCCGGGTAGTTATTGCACCGTTGAGATCAGGTATATCTCGGTTGCGACCTGGCGACCTATCATTTAAGCTCGGTGGTTGTTTCTCCAGAGATGTTGGCTTTATTTGTTATCGTCGACGTTCAGATCTTGTGGTATTATTGTGTGGCGAGCGAGGACTCATAATGACCAGGTGCGGCGATATCTGGTGGCCTAGGTAGCCAATTTGCAGGCAATTAAGCTCCGTTCTCCTTGCTTAAAACGATTTAGCTGTGCGAATCGTAGAGGTTTGTGGAACTGGTAGCTGCATTGTTTGAGAGAGATCGAAGATCCAGAACTCATGTAAACACCGAAATTGCCAGGCCTAGGCGATCGATTTTCTCCCAACTTGGAAGATGGCCCGCTTTCTATCAGTGGCCTCCTCAGCATCATCCATAGATTAATATTCCTTTCAACCCCCATCTTCTACCCCCCGGGAGATCATCATATTGATTTCATCACCTCCATTGTTCCATTTCTCATTTCCACTCCATGGTAATCCCGTCATACAATTCGTTTTTCTTCCCTCTTTACCCAAGTTTTAACCTCCATCATCGATTATGTGAATCTTCTTTTCAAAATTGAAGACATCAGTTCGATCATGCAAGCAATTTCGTACCAATTTTCCGCCTGAAGCTATGAAGTGTCAAGGCCCATAGCCCGGAATTGTCAGCTTCCTAGGCAATTTGGGAACACATGATGACCAAAGGCAATCCGAAACTACTAACAGATTGCAAGCCATCAATGTAGACACTTCTACCAGTTATGCACAGTCTCAACATCATACATACTCTTTTGACATCAAAACCAAGATTTTATAATCTACCTTGAACCATAAGAATCCCATGTCTTCCAAATCCTCGCAATGATATCCCTCCAAACCCGAAACGCCACAAGTATACACACCTGCTTGATACAACTCCGTTCCTAATCATCATCCATTGGCATCTCGTCGTCGATATATCTGACCAAAGTGATTCTCATCTCAGTTGAATCATGACCTCTGAGAATATCACTAATAAAGTGGGCCTCCACTTGCATTTGAACCATCTCCAATGCGCCCCTCAAAATCCCACAGAAGATGTTCGAATACCATAACTCATCTTGTGCTCTTCCATCATCTGGTAATTCGACAAAATCGGCAAATGGGTTTTCTTCGAATATCAGGGAGAATTGTTTGCTATCACTCGTCCAATTCGACACTATCGGTGTAATGTTCAAGAATATCTTAAAGCCAACCTATCGTCTCCTATCAGCATCGTCATCCGCATAACGACCATCTGAGCTGTACCTTAGCAATCATCTCCGCAGTCTCCCTAAAGTTCGAACAGCGTCTCATGGTATTTGACTTGGCAAGGTAGTCCTCGATTAATCGTAGTCCAATATTATAGCCCATCTTATCAAGTTGTTTGTTGACTTCCACATAATCGCTTTCATAATCTTTGCAGAGCTGTGCGACAATAGTTCCGTAAGTGAGGGTAACAAGCTCGGCGTTGACTTTGTCTACACGACTTCTGAATGCTCATCAGCCATCATGAAATATGAAATATGGCAAGTTGTTTCTTGTGTTTCTTGTGGGTGTACTTACTTCCAGACCCTGAGTCGTGCATTAGTATATATTGACCTTATAATTTACAAAAGGTGACTTACTCCTCACCCATTCTGGCCGCTTTGTTTGAAGCCATATTCCTGTATCGTAACTAGTCGACTTTGATTGAAATTCGGGTTGTGATGGCATTTCATGTCCCAAGGCCGATTCATGCTTGATATCTCCCAGAAGCTCAAGCTGGTCCAGGCACAAGCCGGCGCTAGGCGGCCGCACTTTAGCGTACTTTTATAAATTCATATTGCGAAGTGTTGATACTAACAGCGCGCAGCTTTGAACATTCGTACCTAACTTACAATAATTTACGCGTAGCTTAACAGCAAAAGCTATAATCATGTCTTCAGGAAAACGACCGGCTTCCGAATCATTTGGATCCTCGCAGATGGTTGTGAAGAGGCAGAATATAGGGAATGAGAGTACTGCTTTAGCTACCACAAATGGCTCTACAGGCAATGGCGCACTCATACAAGCAGTATGTACATATCAATGTTTAAGAAATGGCTTGATATTTGGGAAGCGCTTTGCTGACTCTCGTGAATTAGGCACGGACGAGTGGTTTACAAGCTCCAGTAATGCAACTGGAAGGGCACTCGGGAGAGGTATTCGCTGCCAAATTTGACCCGAATGGAAACTATATTGCTTCAGGGTCAATGGATAGATCAATAAGTGAGCAATATATCTTCGTTCTTGGTTCAATTCATGCTAATTCTTTTAGATTTATGGAGGACATATGGAGACTGCGAAAACTATGGAACTTTAACAGGACATAAAGGCGCTGTATTAGATTTACAATGGTCGCGCGACTCAAGGATCTTATTCTCGGCATCTGCGGATATGCATCTAGCCAGTTGGGATCTAGAGACTGGTACGAGGATACGAAGACATGTTGGACACGAGGAAGTCATCAATTGCATGGATGTCAGCAAGAGAGGAGAGGAACTTCTCATAAGTGGATCAGACGATGGATATATAGGCATTTGGGACCCAAGAACAAAAGCTGCGGTCGATTTCATTCCTACCGAGTTCCCTGTCACAGCTGTGGCATTGGCAGAGGCTGGGAATGAGTTGTATTCTGGTGGAATCGACAATGATATCAAGGTGTGGGATATGAGGAGAAAGGCAGTAGTATACTCCATGCTTGGCCATCAAGATACCATTACATCACTTCGTGTTTCGCCGGATTCCCAAACACTTCTGTCGAACTCCATGGATTCCACAGTTCGAACATGGGATATAAGGCCATTTGCGCCAACTGAACGACATCTTCGAACATTTGATGGTGCGCCTTCAGGAATGGAGAAGAATTTGATTCGGGCAAGTTGGGATTCGACTGGAAAGAAAATTGCTGCTGGTGCTGGAGATGGCACTGCTGTAGTCTGGAATAACGAGAGTGGTAAAATCCTATACAAACTACCTGGGCATAAAGGAACGGTGAACTGCGCCGAACTATCACCTGGCAAAGATCCTATACGTAAGATTCCTCTCTCCCACCCTATATCTTATCTTGCCTTGCTAACACGGGCTTTTAGTCCTTACCGCTTCTTCGGATCGTACATTACTCCTGGGGGAATTGAAGTGAGACGATACACCGAACGAGGAGGTCAAAGCCAATAAAATGATACCCAAATAAAACAGTTCTACAGAAAATTCGGCGTTCATGAAACAAGAACCAGGAAGCTCGAGAAAAACTTCTGCAGATTGTTCAGATGGCGTTGAAGGGAAAGAGAATGTGGGTGCGAAACGATAAGCCTTGCAGATGTTCTAAATCGCGGTCCATGGTATGATAATTGATGCAAAGAGCTTGTAAGACCTGAACGCCCAAGGACGGGTAAATGTATGGAATGAAAGATATTCATACATTGATCATCTACCCCTCACGAAATCAAACCAAATCACTATGTTTGGTTCAACCTACTCAAGTACACAATTTGTTACTGGTCAAAATACCCAGTAACCACAATCCAAGATCTGCAAAATGAGGAACGCATCATGGGGCTTGTACGAGTACATGTTGGGCTGAATCTTTTCTGTACCGTAGAAGTAGGATGTACTCGTATCATATCACCACACACTACCTAGTTGGTACCGGTACTTGCTGGCTGACTGACTGTACTGTACTGTACTGTAAATATCAAAGATCTTAGAGGACACACTCGGGCATGAATACTTTTGTTCTCACTCTGCCACTCTCTGCCAAGATGATCGATCTCGACGCCTCTAAAATCCCAATGCGAGTATAATCAATCTGTTCATGCAGGCAGTACTAAAAGTATCTACTGGACCTACCTAGATTTTCTCAGATCTCGTCTCGTCTCATCCGGCCTAGGTAGGAGGTATACTGCACACACTCGAGTACTCGCAGTAAACTCCTCGATCACTGTTGGATCCATCGCGCTTATTAATCAATTAGACGAGATCAGGACAATTGGTGCGTTACAACCTTCATTTTGAAACAGTCTTGAAATTTCGAAGGCTTCATCTTGATACGGTAAACGAATTAATTCTACGAATCTGTTGAACCACCGCCAGTGAAGTCCATTCTTCTTGAAACCGAATTCACCACCGGCAGAGATGTCAAACAAACTTGATAATGCAGGGCCACTTGACAGTTGTTGATTTCGTCGCGGTGGGTTTCGGTGTTGTGGCATTGTATCGAACGAATACTTTCAATTTCAATTCCTTTCTACCTAGTACTCATCCCATCCATGGTCGATGAGACATGAGAGATCAACAGGATCATTGACCAAGCTCTCTTCTTCTTCTTCTTCTCCTTCTCCTTCTCCTTCTCCTTCTACTTCCTTCTACTGCTATCACCAAAAGAGTGAACCTGGTACGGAATACAGTACTACCAACAATTCACTCCACTCATTCATCAATCAGCGTCGGCCAAAGCTTTCTTTCTCCTATCCTATCTTATTCGGTCCTTGTCCTTTTTGAAATTTGGTTTATACCTGCATATCTGTATTTGAGTTTGGAGTCCGTGAGCTGTGTTCTCCGTACATCTCCTTCATTACATATTCATACGGTCATACCCCTACTTTCTTTTTTTTCCAGTGGCCAATTTAGAAGCGATTTCTGATCTTTTGAGACTCGATTCGTGGAGCGAAGGGGTTCTCTCTCAAACGTTTCGTATTCTTCTCTCACTCATTACTCCCTTGGTCATCTCTTGGTCTTTGCGCTTTCTTTTATGCATCTGGGGTTGTTACTTGACATCACAGTTTCCCCATATTCTTTCCGAATCCTTCTGCTTCTGCTTCTGCTGCTGCTGTCTGAATATCCTGTCGACTACGGGTACGAGTAGTGAATTCTGATTTGCGAACGATTGCTGGCCTTTCGATTTGAATCTCTGAGGATAGGTGTCGAAGATCTTCAACTACTTACTACAATAATTCGACCTTTTATTCAACCTAATGTCTTCGGGTTATATTAATACAAGGTCTTGACGACAGGCCCTCACCTCTCGACGTCGAAAACAAAGTATCCTGGAGGCTTCGCGGGTTGCGCAAATAAACGAAATTTGAGCCTTTTGAAGAAGGTATTGTTTCCATCGTCTAGGAATATCGATTCTACTCGATTCCCTCAACATAATTCGAAACATTAAAGCACAATGCCTTCACAACAGAATGAGAATGAACACAGGGATATGCCATCGGCCGAATCAGCAAGGCGTCAATCGAGGTTGGAAGATATTCGGGGCGGTTTACATTCGTTATTTTCCGGGCGATCAAGCATTGGCGCCAGAAGTCCTTCCCCAGGAAGTCCTAAAGCTCCACGGTTGGTCGGACTTGGCAATCTCCCATCAACTCGAATTCATATCCCAGGCCTTACGACAAGTCAAGGTTCGACGCGCCGAAACTCTACCGCTGTTGAGCCAACGTTACCTCGACATGAAGAATCCCCGTTGCCGCCTGTCGTCTCTCGTAGTGCTAATCGGCTCTCGCAATCTACACAGGCTCCTGCGGCTTCTTCTCCAATTTCGACGATCCCACCTCAAGTACAAAGGCGATCGGACCGCAGGTTTCTCAGTGTAGATCCTGTTGAACAGCATCCGGCTGAGTTGGAAAATAGAGGTGGGAGGAGGAGAGAGATCCCGGGGAGGACAGTTGAAAGTAGCAGAACGTGTGCGCCAAGGATTCGGAATGAAAGAATACGTCAGAAGACAGTGCATTCCTTGATATCTGGGCTGGTATGTGCTACTCTTTTTCTATGTCTGTCTTTGGCTCAATCCCTAATTTAATTTATAGTTTCTCATTCTCGTGCTTACGATATATCTTGCATTGTCATTATCAAATAAGGATGAGTCCCAAGAGTTTCATGTTCTCCTAATTTCGATCATCCTGATAATTACTATCTTCTTTTGTCATTCTTTAATTCGCCTCTGTATGATGATCATAAGACCACCAACAGAAGGAGAACCAAATACACGACGCCTTCCATCGATGGTTGGTCCTGGAGGTTATGCAGAAACCTCAGTACCTATACCAGTAGCGCTCGCAAGAGATGAGGAAGCGGCAGGTATCGAAAGCCAAGCTACAAAACTACCGCCACCAGCTTATGGATTGTGGAGGGAGTCAGTAGTAAGTTACCCCAGTCTGTAGTAAGAGCTCGGAATGGTTATCTAACAATAGAAACAGAGGGTCGACCCGAATAGGATTTTTTGGCAACGAAATGAAGCAGCACTAAATCGTTCAAGTTCTCGAGCATCTGAACGACCCACGACAGCTAATCGACCACCATCGTATATCTCTGATGATGGCATCGACTATGTAATCGAGGCAGCACCACGTTCTACTGTTCCTGCAGAAGATGTATTGCATCGAAATTTAGCTGACCAATCTGGATGGCTTCGTACGCCTAATCAATGATATATTGGCGTTAATTAGACTTGGGAACCTATCATTACGAGAATGAGGCCTTGGTGAACCTCGTTTCCAAAAAAAAATTTAAATAGTCTTGGGAGAATGAAGCTTCACAGCTATGGACTTTGGGAGGGGGAGGGGGCACGGAGTCATTGATCTGGCGTATTAATGCATATACACCTATGGAATATTGGTAACGTTTAGCATAGCGCTTGGAGTTTATTTTTGAATGGGAGTTTATGGCTTTTGAGTTGACCTTGGGCTCTGTGTGCTTATCTGGAGAACTTGTTCAAGGAATTGAACATCGAGGATTTTATGTGTAGTTATATAGTATTTGAGGAGATTGACTAATAGGCACCGTTGCACTAGAACTTGGCTTGACTTGGATCCAGCATCAAAGTTTGAGAGTTCGAGGAGGAAGGTCAGTTAGATAGATCGAGAGATGGATGTGTGAGGATTTTGGGACGAGATGAGCAGAGGCAGACCTGCATATAAAATATAAAATAAAATACTTTGCAAGCACAAGAGCCAATCACAACATTAGAAGTGCAAGATATCGCATTCGGAAGCACGGAGCATGGTTTGATTGGCTAACTATGCGACAGATTGCCCATTTTACCTTTGCTGTAGTACAAGCAAGGAACGTAGGAAACGGTTCTTGTACCAGAGGTATGGAAACTGGAAGCTGAGATCCGGGTATCATCAGTGCCCAGGAACCGTGATGCTAAATCATGGGATTGTGCTGTACCTCCGTAAAGCTTGTTGTGATGCGATGCGATGCGATGATTTTGTGGTACTGTATGATGGGGGGGTGGGAGTAATGGTTAGGATACTGACTGATATGATATGATATGGACTGTAGTGATGAGAGGAGAGAACTTCCCGTTCTTGAGATCTAAGGGCTTAAGTCATGGCTCGCCGGACTCCATGACATGTTGATCTGGCATGAATTAAAACTGGGAGGGCCGGCGCGGCTGATGATACCCATTCATACACTGCCCCTCGCTTCGGTGCAGTATGTGGAAGGATGAGGGATGAGAGATGAGGGATGGGGGTAAGAGAACTGCGCCGCCCCCAATTTCGAAATGGAGAAGGGGGGGAAGGGGAAAGAGCGGCAAAAAGGGAATATGAGGTGAGGAAAGCAGGATCGATATGGATGATACTGAATGTTACATGATGCCGTAATTTCAATTCATTTTTAAAGAGAGGAATACCGCAGAACGATTGGAATGATTGGTAATTCTGTGATGGTCTGTAATGTCGCATAAGCACTTAGCACACGGACGGCATTCTACTCGATACGAGCTTTCTCATCATTGAACTTTGAAGTCCCATTATTATCACGAGTGCTAGTACTGTCCTGTATTATCCCCTTCATTCGTTGATATATGCATATATATATCAAACCGCGTCGTGACAAATAACTACAGTAGTACCTCTTACTAGTCATATGAATGTTTGCTGGAATGTACGATAAGATTCCATAGTTTAGTAATTATAGATTCATAATCATAATCATAATACTGTAATAATAAATCATAACTTATAGATTTTTTATATGTGTTATTTATTTATTTATTTATTTATTGCCCTTGGTGCGCGCTAGAGACGACCCACTAGTTCATCACACCCCAAAAGAAAAGAATCACCTTGATCCTGGCCCCACCTTGCCTCGAGCTTACCTAAAAATTCCTAGACCAGGTAGGAATTTGGGTACTAATTGGCTCAACCTAAGCTAATTCAAGCTAGACCATTTTAGGATTCGGATCTTTGCTTGCTAGAGTTTTCAGGTTACAAAGGAACATCTCTTGGAGACTTTTGCCTTCCGAATACCTCCACAGAACACCATCACACACAATTCTGCAGTCTCGTTTGCGAAACGTTTGTACCACGGGAGGAAGAAGGAAGACGGAAGTCGTAGCTGTTGTTGAAGGAAAAGGTTGAATACTTTTTAAAGTAAGGAAAATTTACAGGAAAAGAAAGGAAGAGAAAAGAAAGGAAGAGAAAAGAAAAGAACTTGAATCTGTGAGTTGGTCTATTTTTATTTTCTTCTCTGCTGTGGTTTGGGGAATCTGGAATGGGCATGGGGAGAGGAAACGAACGAGATACTACAGGATAGCCCACGCCGGCTGCATCTCCTTTGCGATCCCCACGTTTCGTTGGTCAATGATATCTTGGGGTTCGAACATGCCAAAGGAAGGAGGCGGCACATCTGCTTGAGGGTATCCAAGCCTATCGAACATCCGATCTTTTCATCCTCGATATTACGTACAACAACGACGACCCTTACCTTGTGAGCGAACGGAATCATCAAGTATCGATAAAGTATCACCATATCAATCTATGCTTCAACGTTGTACAAGAATTATGCACCCTGCAGCCTGACGGATGCTGGCCATGCAACTGCAACGCTCAGAAGCTGGTCATTTCTATACCAACTTACCTCATCGATAACTATTTTTACTGCCAAAGTCACCAATATGCCGGCCACAACAGTTGAGGAATGGTTAAGATTGGATCGAGCAGATGAGCCACCGCATCGATGCAAGAAGATTGTCAAAGAATGGGCAACGGAGGATGGCGCGTTTGTTACTTGCCGTGCTGATGATGGAACACAACAGACACATAAATTAGTAGCCATGTCTTCATTATCTCGTCGTGCTTGCTACAAGTAAGTTCTTCCACCTCCCTCGGATGTTATGAAATGTTCGGCCTTGGGGTTTGTCTCCGAGGCGGCATCTCATAGAACTCCCCAAGGCCTTTCCGTGGCACAAGATTTTTGTTCAAAAGGTGACACTAACAATTGCATCTTTAGGTGCGGAAACGTTGGTCATTATGCTGAAGTATGCGCTTCTGCTGAACGCCTTTGCTACAATTGTGAGTACTTGCTGAAGCACACTCAATGACGCTTGATACTAATATTTTTGTTACCAGGCAAGCAACCTGGTAAGACTTCAGAAGTAAAGCACAACTTATTGCCTTACTAATTTGCGGTAGGACACGAATCGAATGGCTGCCCATTGCCAAGAACTACCGAGGCTAAGCAGTGCTACCACTGCCAAGGTTTAGGACACGTTCAAGCCGATTGCCCAACTCTGCGCATCAGCGGAGCTGGAACTACTGGTCGATGCTACAACTGCGGTATGCCTGGCCATTTGGCTAGAGCTTGCTCAAACCCAGCTGGTGGAATTCCAGGTGCTCCCCGTGGACTTGGTGCTCCTCGTGGAGGATTTGGCGGTGGATTTGCCCCTCGTGGTGGATTCGCTGGTGGACCTCGTCCAGCTACTTGCTACAAGGTAAACAATCTTCCTCAAATTTGCCACATTTCCCGACTTGCCAGTGGCATGTTACGTCGGCAACACTTCGGCCATAATATATCGGCTAGACCATGCTAACCCCTAATAGTGTGGTGGCCCAAATCACTTTGCTCGTGATTGTCAGGCTCAAGCCATGAAGTGCTATGCATGCGGAAGAACTGGACACAGTTCTCGTGAGTGCACTAGCCCCAACGGCGGTGTTAACAAGGCTGGAAAGACTTGTTACACTTGCGGAACCGAAGGACATATCGCTCGGGACTGCCCTTCAAAAGGTCTCAACGGTGACCTCGCTGGAGAAGGTGGTGCTGGAATAGTTAACACTATGGAAGGTGCTCCAATTGCTCCAGTTGCGGCTCCTGTTGCATAGGTTCCTTTATAAGGGGATGCCACTGTTCGATAGGCCTCGATGAACTATTGATCACTGCTTTAAAATGGTTCATCGTCTTTCATTTGTACTTTGGACACAATCATCAATTGATCCTGGGTCATCCTCTCGTTTTCTCGGCTTGCGAAAATCGAACAGCATTTTACCAAACATCACGGATTGCTTTTCTTCGGCGCCTGGTCTTTTCCCGTGTTTTCTTGACATGCACTCCCAAAAATTTAAAAAAAAAAAACATTTTTGCACACGATATTTCATCTCCTACCCTTTACGAACTGGCAACCCGGTAAATACCTACAACAATACCACCTTTGACGACGTGGAGCCATTATTCCTGTGGCTTTTATCTTACAAGATAGATTTTAATTTTTTGGCGACTGCAAAAGCGAAAAAGCGAAAATATCTCTCTATCTTATTTTAGTGATGTGAAATAATGAGTTCAACTCATAGAATGAGCTCAGCACATGTAGGTATCTAATCACATGGAATTCTTTAAAGAGGCTTGAGAGGCACGGATGGGGAGTTACTTATTGATGGAGGTAGATTAGAACAATCATAAGAAATAAGATACAAGTTGAACGGGCGACGGGCGATTTGATCAAGATAAAAAAGGAAGGAGCTTGGCTGGAGCTTAGGCTTAGGCTTAGATGTGGATGGATGTGGATGAAATTGGGATTGAGGGGTTGTATGGTATGAGGGGATGTGGGGGTGGGAAGACCGTCGTTTTTCGTACACTTTGGGGTGATGAGAGTAATAAAGTGCGTTGTTTAAAGTCTTGTTTGTGAGGAAGTGAGTGAGTGAGTGTGTGTGTGTGTGTGTGAATGTGTCTGAATGATTAGATGGGGGCGTCCCGTGCAGTTGTGAAGCGAAGATTCAAAATGGGAGAGAGATGGGAATCATAAATGGTATTGGAGACTTGCTCTGCATGGTATTTTCCGGATGGAAAGTCCACTTCTAGGTCTGGTGAGATTTTGTTTTTCTTTTTGTTCTTTTTTTTTCGATGTGCGAGGAGAGAATGTGCGAGGAGAGTAGATCAGGTTAGGCAGTCGTTGACTACTTGAGTAATGAGATGCGTGGACGTCTGAACAGGGGCTCGATCGTGTAGCAGCTGGCATCGATGGGTGGGGTTGTTTGGTTGTTTGGTTCACGTCTGGCTCTCTACCCGTATACATACCACTTACTCGAGTCCTCGTGCAGGTATCAAATACAACTTCCATTCCTGGTGTTGTTGGTGGGGTTTGGAAAGTTATGTTGAGGGTTTTGGGAGG
>NGKF01000009.1:316576-445798 GCA_002162555.1 Monilinia aucupariae
CCACCCGTATCATCGGAATCTAGGGCGGAGATAGGAGAAATCATCCATTGACTTCAATTCGTGGGGTTCAGCTGTCGGGGTTGCACATCAAACGTTAAATAATCCATCCCAGTCTTCCAAAAGCCATGGCCCACCAGGCCCATCCACCAACACCGAACTCGACGGAGTAGATTGCACCGGTAACGATCCATCAATCCACATTTCTCATCTCATCCCATCCCATCTTTTCTTTTTTTTGTTCACACTTCCAACAACCTTCTCTCAATCGTGCAACTCCCATCGACACAATCCATCCTGTACCTCTCTTCCTTGCACCATTGAGATCAAAAACCACTCTCTTCAGTATGATGCCGGTGTTTGGAAGATGCGACGGATAGATACATAGGCGAAAATCTTAATTATTCGAGAGCACCGACGCGGGGTGAGAGTTTTGGAGATCCGCCCAGAGGGAGACGACAAGCTACGAAGGTTCGCGCGGCAAGGTTCGAAAGGTAATTCAACGACTTGTTTGGCAGATACGATAAGATAAGTTACTCTTGATGATTCGAAAATACTTCATACGAAACAAATCAATATTGTGCGAGACGAAGATCATATCGTGGAGGAAATTGTTTGGGATTGTTCCGAGTATTCCAACTACAAGGTTGGGCTCGGTTCAAATCAACACCTGGACAACTTCCTCAATTCAGTCTGCGAATAAGTACACAACGGCTTGGAGATGAGGATCGGCATCAGAGAGCAACTTGGCCTCGTAGTCCTGGTGGCCTCTCTTCTTCCGTTGATAGTCCTTGCGCTTGCTACTTGGTTCAACAATTATAATTTCACCGTCAACGTCAAGGAGAATGCGCTTAGTCTTACCGCGTCACTCAAAGCTGCTTCAATAGCTTCCGATTTGCTTTTAATCCAGGCCACATGTTCGACGATTGTCACAAGGATCCTCATTCAGCAGGCTATTCGCGATTTCTACCAAGGGAAGCCGGATTGGGAAGAGGCAAGAGATGATGTGCAAAGTGCTTTAGCTTCTGGTGGCCTATCTGCATTGCTTCAAGTCATTATATTTTCGAGGAATCAGACGGGTTCAGTCAATGGGATATTAAATGTCACGGCGAATGCATCCGGTAAGTACACCTCCCTTCATAGGTATAGCTTATACTGATCGCCTGGAGGTGCTGCTTCAGGTATTGAACTGCCCTACAATAACTCGGATAATCAGCCTGCCTTTCTGGGCGATGCTGATCAGGGATACCCACCGACTTTGTATCCAAACATATCGTATGTTCAGACTGCAGATCCAGACTCAAGTGCCCCAGGGACGAACTACACACGGGTATTTGCATTTGCAGATTACCCACTAAACAAGAGTGCTGCCCTCTTACTTGGGCCTCTACAGATCAACAGTACGTATGCTTTGGTATCGCTGACATTACCGATTGTCGAAAATTCAAACCCCGATTACATCTTAGGTTATATGACCGTGGTAGCAGCTGCGACATCCTTAATCGATATCGTTTACTCTCGGGAAGGCCTGGATGACACAGGGATAGTATTGGTCGTTGGAACCAATCAACGAGAAAACCAATTTTCATATGAGATGAGGCCGGCTACAGCAGATTACAAGCCTGAACTCCACAATTTGACAAAGGCACCTGTCAAATACGTGTTCCCGCCGTATCCTCTCCCCGGACAAATTGATAGACACTCGGTTTACAATTCGAATTTGACTAAATATGGAATCTCGAACTTTACTGAAGGTCAATATCCAAGCATTTTACACGGGTTTGGAGAACAGAACCCTAAGATCAATAACGCCAGTAGTTATATTAAAACTACAAACGAGCAAGGAGCGGAGGTTGCGGTAGGCTGGGCGAGGCCACAGACTAACCTGGCTGATTGGCTTGTAATAGTAGAACAAGCTCATTCTGAAGCTTGGGCGCCTGTAATCAAGCTTAGAAACATCTTGATTGCATGTGTCTTTGGCACTTTTGGGTTAATTCTTCTCATAGTAAGTTGCAATATCAGGGTCTCCAGCGCCCCCTTCATATCATTCGTTGTCTTATACTTATCCCTTAAAACTGCGCCAACAAGAGGTGTACCAGCATCCGCACCATTGTCGCCAATGTCCAAAGTTGAATGCGACAATAAAACAACCTTTCGGGCTTAAATGCTAACAAAAACAAGGTTATACCTATGGCTCATTTCAGCGTTCGTCCAATCAGAAGGCTAAGAGATGCCACGAAACAATCCATTCAGCCACCAGGCTATACTCCACGTCCAAGTGTAGATGACGAGTTCTATATTGATGAGGAAGTCGGCGAGGGCTCAAACAGGTCGAAGAAAACGGGATTTTTGGTTCGACTAAGAAAATTGACACATTCTGGGCGGCGTGTGTCGAGAGCAGAAAAATCCGAGGCCGAGAGACGAAGAGATTTCAAGATTCCTGGCAAGGTGCCAGATCGAAAACATTGGATACACGATGAACTTACCGATTTAACCTCGAAATTCAACGAAATGACTGATGAATTATTGCTACAATATACGAGTCTCGAATCCAAGGTTGCTGAGCGTACGGAACAACTCGAACATTCAAAGAAGGCTGCCGAGGCTGCAAATGAGAGCAAAACGTTGTTCATTGCCAACATATCGCACGAACTTGTAACTCCGCTAAATGGGATCTTAGGAATGTGTGCCGTATGCATGGGTGAAGATGATTTACCCAGCATTAAACGTTCATTAAAAACAGTTTACAAATCTGGTGATTTGTTGCTGAATCTACTGAAAGATCTTTTAACTTTCAGCAAGAACCAGGTTGGACAGCAATTGCATTTAGAAGAGAAAGAGTTTCGTTTGTCTGATGTCAAGGACCAGATCAAAAACATATTTCGAAAGCAAGTGGACGAAGCTAATATCAACTTTGGAGTTCGCTTCTTGGGTACCGAAAGTACGGACGGAGCCGCGTTTGAGAAACCGATTGGGAAGCCTTTGCCAGCCCTGGGCCCTAATGGTATTGGTCGGTTGAAGGATATGTGTTTATGGGGAGATCAGCACAGAATCCTTCAGATCATAATCAATTTAGTCAGCAACAGTCTCAAGTTCACACCTCCAGGGGGGAAGGTGGAAGTCAGGATTAGATGTATGGGAGAATTGGAATCATCAAGTGATGGTACCAATAGCCGAAATTCCATGGGATCGAAGCAGAGCTCACAAAAAAGAAATTTTAGAACTCGCAATGGCTCTGGATCGAATGCTTCAGGGCATACTTCAACACATTTGTCAGGTCAAATTTCAAGGACAGGATCTGGCGCCAAGCCGTCCGGTACAGCACTAGTGATCAACCCCATGGATCCAAGAGCTCGTCTCCAACTAAACGAAAGATCGGCAACCCCTCCACCAAATAACGCTAAGACTTTATGGTTTTCAATAGAGGTTGAGGACACTGGGCCCGGTATCCCTGAGCATCTACAAGAGCGAGTCTTTGAGCCCTTTGTACAGGCTGATTTGGGATTGAATAAGAAATACGGAGGGACAGGGTTAGGATTGAGTATTTGTTCTCAATTAGCAGGCCTTATGGGAGGGTCTATTTCTCTCGTCAGTACACTAGGAGAAGGTTCTACATTCAATGTTCAACTACCATTGAAGTTCGTCAAGGAGCGAGCATCAAGTACTTCTAGTTCCGATATTGTTGGCTCTCGACCAGCTAGCATGGCTTCGCAATCAGAACTCGATCGCCACACTCCCAAGGGTTCCATTGACGCGACAACTGCTGTAGGCTCTCCTGGAAAGGGTAATAGTGGCTATTCTATCGATAACCAACCTCGATTGGTCGGGCTTAGACAGCCATTCTTTACATCATCTCCTACGCCCCCGCCCAAGGATGACAGCGCAAAAACTCAACTCGCTGCAATAGATCGTGCTGCCAAAGAGAAAGTAGGGGATAAGAAAGTACGCGTCCTGGTTGCTGAAGATAATCTTGTCAATCAAGAGGTGGTTCTTCGCATGCTTAAACTCGAGGATGTGTATGATGTGGTAATCGCCAAGGATGGTCAGGAAGCATACGACATAGTGAAGCAAAGTATGGAAGAGGGCAAGTTCTTTAACTTGATCTTCATGGACATTCAAATGCCAAATCTTGATGGACTACAAAGTACAAGACTAATTAGAGGAATGGGTTATTCTGCGCCAATTGTAGCATTGACTGCTTTCGCCGAAGAGAGTAACGTCAAAGAATGTTATGAGTCCGGAATGGATCATTTCCTCAGGTCTGTTTCTATCACTCAAGTCTGCCTGCGGGAAACTGACTAATCTTCCACAGTAAACCAATTCGACGACCTGCTCTCAAGCAAGTTCTCAAGAAATTTGCCACTATACCGGAAGAGACAGAAGACTCGTCCATCACTCGCAAAAGCACACCCGAAAATGGGCAAACCTCGAAACAGAAACACACAAAACCTACATCTACATCTGCATCTACAACTACTCCGTCGTCAGATTCCGATACCAACCTCGTCAAAATCAACGAAACTTCCTCACCCCCTTCACCACCAACCACTACATAACTGGATCATACAATGCCACACTACGCGTTCCATTCTTCGTTTTCCTCATTCTTGTATTTTCATTACGATACCCAGCTTAATTTACACGAAAAAAGCATTTTAATATTTGTTGTGCGCGCTTCAAATGACGCGAACTTTTTTTTTTTCTCTCTCCTTTTCTACCTAACTCCTTCGAATTTTGGGTTTCGAGGAGGAGGTATTGTTTGTTATAGGTATACAGTACTGATTAAATATATTGCATAATGGCGTTTTGGGGGAACAAGAAAAAGTCGAGCGATGAGGCCAAATGACATGACAGGTTTACTGGTGTGGTTGCTGATTGGCTAGCCAGTTTGAGGTTTCAATTTTATTTAAACTTTGTATTTTCGAAACAGATGAAAACGCTTCATTTCAGATGGATTGATCTCGAATGGATGGTATTGGTTGAAATCTGGAGTTGGAAAGCTCGAACAGCGGGATGGCAGAATAATGAAGGATGAAAGATGAAAGATGAAGGATGAAGGATGAAAGATGGCAGATGAAAGGTGATAGGGGACAGTGGATGGATGGAAAAATGAAGGAGTTTATTCTGATCTGTATGGGATCGGATATTCTGGCTTCTATAGATGTGATAGGAGGAGTTGATAACGTGGGCGTGGAAAAGAAGGAAAGTGGAGAGCAGAATGCAGGGGATTGTATGAAATCGGAGGAGAAATTTAGATGCGTGAATACGATTGCATCGATTTCTCACTCGTGTTTTTGAGTCGCGTGATTTTGGAATTCATGAACAAACGAATGGATGGACGAGGGAGTCTGACGAGGGTACACAGGAGGGGCAAGAATATGATGAGAGAAGTGACACAGAGAAACGCGTATGAAACTCATTTGTGCGAGTTGGCGGCATGATTCTGCGGTAGTGTGTAAACCAAGGGAAAGCAACTCTCGTTCTTAACTGGCCACTAGAACACTCGAAGTCGCGATGCATACTTGATAGATGTTGAATGCTTGTACGCGAGTAGTATAACGATAAATAGTACTCGTAGAGACACGAATCTGATCTATAATCCTTTGCTCTTTCTACTCGCACAAGTGGGTAGAAGGCTAATAACCTTGGAGTACGTACGAGTGCTGTTTTGAGCTTCGTTTGATGTTCGAGTACATACGAGTAGACGCGTTTGATACTCGAGTATGTAAACACTTTTTCTGCGCCTTTCTCCTCATAAGTGCACGCACGCGTTGACGTTGTTTTCATGATGCGTTTCCTTTTCGTGTACGGGAGGTGGGTGGTGATTCGCGAAGTGTCGTTGGTGGTTGGTGGTTGGTTGGTTGGCCCCTTCATCCTCGTTTCATCCGTGAGCCGTCTCGTTTCCTCTTCTTCTTTTCCAACCATATCCCTCTTCCTATACTCGAGTAACATAACAACAACAGCAGCAACAACGACGCCATTCGACAACGTCCCCGCTCTCACGATGCATCCATCCATTGTTGTTAACAAGTTGTCATTATCAATTCTTGAAACATTTCACACTCCCGTCCATTGTTTTCCCCTCTCGATTTCGTTTTTGTTTTCCCCTGCGCTCGCGAGAACTAAAAACTAGAAACTAGAGTAGAGTAGAAACTATTCATATCCTTCCATCTTCTCCCGTTGCTTGTAGATAGAGTAGATAACCTCACAGTAACCTGAACCTGAACCTACCAATTACAAACCCCCGATCACATCATCCATCATCCATCATCCATACAAACAAGCCCCATACCATCACAACTCCACAAGCCAGCCCAGAATCCGGCTGCTAAGTAAATATATGTATGTATATACGACCAGCCAAGCCGTGCGGATAAAAGGGTGCATTAGTCACAAGTAGTGTATTCCGCACGCCGAAAGTGCGAGGAGGACAGAAGGCATGCGCAGAAAAGAGAGCCCTCTATCGCGGCTATCGCGTGGTTTGAGCGTAGCGATTTCGTGAGGGTTTCGCGTTTAGTCTTATGGGGGTTCTGGCGTTTTCTCTTCTTCTTCTTCTTCTTCTTCTTTCTCTTCCTCCTGTTGGCGTAACCTTGGACCGGGTCTTTCTCCTTTTCTTCAAGTGCATGGGTTTGGTGCATTATGGCTGCAGCGAAGTGTGTATCGAAGTTGGAGTGTGAGTCAGAGGTTAGTGGTTCTGGGCGCATTCTTTCCATGAGGGGATCTGCGGGATTTTGGGGGAGAGGGAGTGGCTTTATTATAGATGTGTGGGTATGCGCTGAGGTGATTTCGTGAAATGTTTTTGGTTTTCGTTTGAGTTGCAGGTTCAAATTTGTTGTGAGCTGGTACAAAACTTGATTTTTTCGATTTTGTTTCAAATTTGTTGACGACGTCGCGGATTGTTATCATTGTGATTACAATTGAAATACAACATTGACTCGAGTATTGCGAGTTGGATATTGTTACCCGGTCACTCAATCGTCTATACTCGGTTAATTCCTCAATCTCAATTCATATTTGCAATCTCAAATTCATCCATCTCACGCTTAGACGGATCATTGACGACAATATCGTATCATATCATACCACATCATCAAGCAGGACTTGACCTTCTACCTTCTCTCTTCTCTAATACTCTTCCCCAACGACACGCGCAAGTTATGGCCACCATCAACACAACAATCAACCACCTCTGGCGATCCCCAAGCATTCTTACCAATATCTTCACCCACCTAGATACATCCTCTCGATGTTCACTCCGTCTCGTATCCAGTGAAAGTTGCACTCTTGTAACCAGTGAAATTTTCCTCCGAACACGCATAACCTTCACCCCCACCTCTCTCACGCGACCCTCTCGTTTAGAAGCTCTCGCTCGGATCGGAAGGCATATCCAACACCTCATATTCTACATGCCGCATTCCAACGCTACATTTCTGCCTCCATTGTTAAACCCCATTACTGGACAGGAGATAAACTTTTTGTATACGCCTCATACCAGCATAGCTTCTTACGACGAAAAACCCAGTAATCGACGTCCTAAATACGGATGTCCTGAGCTAGGCGAGATATTAACACAACAGTACCCCCCTCTCTTTCACGCCGCAACAAATATCCCGGCGTTTATTAAAGCGCTATCTCATCTACCCAGATTGCGTCACTTGACCATCTCATGCCCAGGTCAGGATCCGACGCAGAGGTATAGGAGAGATATTGTCGATTATGCACTCATAAGCTTGCGGATAGCCATGGAGAGGGCACCGGTATTGAAGCTGGAGAAACTTTCCATTCATATCCACCCATCTGGACTTCAATATCTACGTCATCTGCCTGGGTTTGGATGTACACCATCTGCAGGACGACGATGGAGACAAGTGCGAAAAATTAGTATCACGATGGACTCATGGGATTTTCAAAGCTTATTGCCTGGATATGATCATTTGAAGATTTTGGATGACTATATTAGGAACTTTGCGCCAGGTTTGGAGAAAGTGAGTTTTGGATGGCATGGACGGAAAGGCCCTTGTCCATTCTCTCTATTTGGTGATCCGCTATTTGCGCCTCCCAGGGAGACGGTGAAATTATTTGGAGAAGTGACATCTCCGATGTCGCCATTACCAGCTGCTCCTACAAGACCCCCGATGGTATTTCCCAAACTGCGATACATGCAACTGAGAAATGCCACGGTTTCGGAGCAGCAGGTTGCAGATTTTGTATATGAACATCGACATACGGTGAAAGAATTCGATTTTGAGAATACATCGTTGATTAACGGTGGAACTTGGGAACGAGCATTGGCGCCTTTGACGTTGAGGAGTAGTCGAGGAAGTGAAGAGTGGTTATCTCAGCCGAGTGGATCTGATGTTGACAGTTTGCAATACCAGAGAGGAAGTGAATTGTATGATAGTGAGGAGGCAACGGGGATTATTGATACTTTGTCTGGAGTGACGTTGACTGGTATGAAGGGGTCATCGATTACTGGGACAAAGCTGAAGAAAAAGAGATCGCATCATCGTAGACGGAGACGCAAGCATAAGCAGAAAGAGAAGGAGAAGGATGATGATGATGATTCTGGTAAAGGGTTAAAGCTAAAGAGTTCGGCTCCAATACCGATAGCTGCGCCTTCAGTCGGGTTATTACAGCCAATGACTTTCAACCCCGACATACAAGGCGTTCAACGCAACTTTAAAAAGGAGGATGCCCAACAGGAATTGATTGACGACCCTGACAAGAGGGTGATGGCTTTGAAAAAGGCAAGAGAAGCCGTGTTGAAGCAACTTGGCAAAGAGTTCTGTAAGGCGCCAGACAAAAAAGAACGGCCAATGACAACCTGGCCCAAGCCTTTGCAATTGGGAGCTTCTTGCTCTTCGCCAAAGAAGTCCAGAGGAATCTTTGGTCATGAGAGTAGTACTGCATTGGTACCTTTGATGTTTAGTCGGTGTTAGCCAACGGTTTGAGCCTGGCATTTTGTGATTACCTTGACGATGTCTTTATGAATAATGAATTATGATTGTGATACTCAAAACTCATATTCTCTATTGTGATTGCTGCTATCAAAACTGTCTCGTTTATGAACGGCGGTAAAGGTGTACCTGATATCGCATGTTTTCCAATTGGATTGGATATTTGAGGTTTTCACTCAGTCTGAACCATTGAGAGTCCTCGGAATAAACTTTCACCCAATCTGGAATGCTCTCTTTCCCCCTCGACTTTTGTGTCTCAATCAGAGTATGGTCAAGTAGGAACTTCATCGGATATCTCTTCTCTTCTGTTCCAACCTTGGTCTCTGAATATGATCCTGGGCTGTCCACAACTAGAAGTAACGAACCAGATGGAAGAATTGACGTAATTTTCAGTAGAAAAGCGGTTGTCTTGCTAATCGATGCTGTGTATAATTCATTCAAGGTAAAGAATAAAGTAACCAGAACTGGCTTCGTGCCAAAGAGATTATCAAAGTCAGCTTGACTCATTGCAAACACATCATGCTCCAGAAATTTGGCAGTGAAATCCTCAGGCCGGATAAGAGCCGAATTTGCTTCTTTGGCAGCAGCGCTCGCATACTTGGATATTGGCGGAGGAGTTGTGAGACCAGTTTGAAGTTTGCTAACAACATTTGCCCAAGATGCTGTATCAACGAGTAGCAATTCGATTTCCTGTTTGCTATCGGATAATGTGAGAGAAGCCATTGCTTCATCGGCGCTTTCTGGAGTCGTTCCCGTCACTGGAGGTGTGGTTCTATGCTTCAAGAAACCTCCAAATGCGACAATCTCGGCTGCACCTCCACCGATTGATACAACTCGTGTTTTTGGCCTAGAAGAAGTCGTGGGTGTAGAGTCTATCGCTAGTTCAGGGTCAACTTCCGACTGAGCGCCTCCACCACGAGGGAGCATTTCTCCAAAATGTTCCTGGAGATCCAACAGGATAGAAGCATAACACAATGACCTGCTAGGTGACCATCTTGCAGAATACACTTCGAGGTATTCTTCCTTTTCAAATGCACGACTAAAGTCTCTGTCGTATAGAGCACCCTTGACATCCTGCAACAGCTGACGAAAGTGATCAGAATCGATGACACCCGAAAATGTATCTCTGAAGATATTCAACAGAAGTTGCTGTAACTTAACCGGAAGCAGAGATTCTTTTGGGCCCAACTCTTTTTCCTCTTCTGGCTTTGCCTTCTTTGGTTTTAGTTCGGGTTTTTTCGTGAATCCTGGACCTTTCCATCCTGGTCGCCCTGGATGGTCTTTACCAACCACTTTTCCATAATCTTTACCAAATTTTCCGTTTTTCCCCATGATGGGAGACGGGAGACGGGAGATGGGAGATGGGAGATGATGTTCAAGATTTCTAGTGGGATAGGAAGTGGTTATATATGTACTTATAACTTCCACCTAATCGACGAACCTGTTGGTAGAGTTGAAGAAATCTTTTTGCAAGTGCGAGCCGCGAGCCGCGAGCCGCGAGCGAGATTCTTTTTCTTTTTCGCTTGAGAAATTTCGGACTAGCGCCATAACCTACCTCCCTCCCTGGATTCTGGATACATACGAGTAAGGAAGTTTACCCAGAATTCGACAATAATACTCGAGTAATAATACAATAATAATTCCACATCGAGTGGTTTGTACTAGTATGCCGGTAAAGATTGATTGGGAGAGTACTCGCACAGATTGGTAGACAAGTCATGCCAGCCAGTCAGACCCATGGATGCCATTCCCATATGGCGGAGTTTGCAGGTAAGACATGGGGAAATGCTCCCAAATTCCAATCCTCGGTCAACCAGGTGAGCCGGCCTCGACTCAACTCAACCAGAAAATGCTCCCCAGTGAGCTTCTTTGACCTCAACATTTGGTATTTTATATAATATTCTATGAATAATTCAGAATTCTCAACTCTCTTTCTGTAATCAAGACCATCGTGCCGCAGTAATGAACCTAGTAAGATCTTATTACCTCCTACCCAATGGTACTTGTAGTTGAGGCAATCTCGTTGGTTGATCTTGGATTCTTGGGAGAGCTAAAACATTCAACCAATCCTCCATCCCCCAAGCTTTAATCTCAACCATCCGACACTCATATCCTCCCCTCCCCTCCCTCACATAACCTCGATGATAATTACATAGACGCCGCCAGTATGCCTGGCCTTGTTCGCAAACTTCTTATTTTCGCCGCCATAGATGGGTTGATTTTGCAACCAACGGCGCAGAAAGGCCAACGCCCCGCCCCCAGCACCAAGATAACGTATAAGGATAGGCATATTGGACCAATAAATGATGCTCAGGGTGTCGAGGGATCTGCCAAAGGCTTTGAGGCATTTGGGATTGTTGGTATGGATCTTGAAATGTCTAATTGTTCTTTATATCTGATATCCTATAGGTCTCTTGACGGTTTCCAAAAGCTCCTTCTTGATATCGATTACGAAAAGAGAACAAGTCGCACAAGTTCAAGGAAAGCCCATATATGTCATTACTGAAGTCGCCTTAACGCCCTTAGCTTCTAAAGCAGAAGCAGATGATTCAATTGAAAGGACCAAAGCGGGGTTGTTAAAGAGTAATGAAGGGCATAGCTTGGACGAGACTGACAGTAGTGAGGATGAATTCTCTGCCAATAACGACGAGGTGGAGGACGAAGCAAATACGGCGAACACGGAGATACCAAAGACGAGCGTGGCTGAAGATGTAATCTCGAAGAAGGGGGGGTATGGAAGATTCGCCCAAAAATGGTTCTCGAAGAAAGGGTGGGCGGTGGACCAGAAGAAGAACCTGGGGTTGAGTGTTTCTGAAGTGGAATCTGAGACTGAAAAGTCCGCCAAGACCATAGACGTTGAAAAGTCTGACAATGTTGACATTGCTGCAAGCATGTTGCCAAAGTTACTGCGAACATCACAGATCTTGTTTGGCGCCTCTAGGAGTTACTATTTCTCTTACGATCATGATATTACAAGAAGTTTGGCCAGTCAAAGGAAAACGAATTCTGAGTTACCATTGCATAAGGAAGTCGATCCACTATTCTTCTGGAATCGACACCTTCTGTTACCATTTATTGATGCTGGTCAAGCTCCCCTCGCCTTGCCTCTCATGCAAGGTTTTGTTGGACAGCGGACATTTATAATGGACAATAATCCACCCAAACCCGTCATAGGTTCTGATGGTATTGAGAAGGCTTCTATGGAGCTCAATGAGATCACAGCAAGTAGTTCGGATGAACAAATATCTAAGCCACGTGCAAGTACGGATAAATCATATCTATTGACACTGATATCTAGAAGGTCTGTTAAGCGTGCCGGACTTAGATATCTGCGTCGAGGTATGGATGAGGACGGCAATACAGCCAACGGTGTGGAGACGGAGCAGATCTTATCGGATTCTACTTGGGCTCCTTCAAGCAAGATCCATTCGTTCGTCCAGATACGTGGCAGTATTCCTCTCTTCTTCTCTCAGTCACCTTACTCTTTCAAACCTGTGCCTCAAGTTCATCATTCAACCGAAACAAACTATGAAGCTTTCAAGAAGCATTTCGATAATATAACTGATCGCTACGGAGCTATCCAGGTAGCTTCCCTTGTGGAGAAACATGGGCCCGAGGCAATAGTTGGCGGAGAGTATGAGAAGCTGATGACTCTTCTCAATGTTTCTCGAGCCAGCGAAAACAGAAAGTCCATTGGGTTCGAATGGTTTGATTTTCACGCTATATGTAAAGGTATGAAATTCGAGAATGTCAGCCTTCTTATGGAAATCTTGGGCAAGAAGCTTGACTCGTTCTCGGATACTGTAGAGGTCGATGGGAAGGTTGTTTCCAGGCAAAATGGTGTTCTAAGAACCAATTGTATGGATTGTCTGGACCGGACAAATGTTGTCCAGAGTGCAGTGGCAAAACGAGCACTTGAGCTGCAGTTGAAGAATGAGGGATTAGATATCAGTTTACAAGTCGATCAAACCCAACAATGGTTTAACACTTTGTGGGCTGATAATGGCGATGCCATCTCCAAGCAATATGCTTCCACCGCTGCACTGAAGGGAGACTTTACTCGTACCAGAAAGCGGGATTATAAGGGTGCTTTGACAGATATGGGACTTTCTATTTCCAGATTTTACAGCGGGTAAGTCAACTCTCCTGGATCAGAAGCTCGATAAGCTAATTCATTTTTAGTATTGTCAATGACTATTTCAGTCAAGCGGCCATTGATTTCCTGCTTGGGAATGTAAGCTATCTTGTTTTTGAAGACTTCGAAGCCAACATGATGAGTGGCGATCCTGGAGTCTCAATGCAAAAGATGAGGCAACAAGCTATCGATGTATCCCAGAAACTCGTTGTTGCAGATGACAGTGAAGAATTCATCGGAGGTTGGACATTCCTCACTCCACAAGTGCCTAACACGATCAAGTCTAGTCTCTTTGAGGAATCTGTACTTTTATTGACAGATTCGGCATTGTACATGTGCCATTTCGATTGGAATATCGAGAAGGTGTCGTCTTTCGTGAGGGTGAGCCTAAATCAAGTGGTAAGCATCAAGTTTGGAACTTACATCACAAGTACATTGTCACAGGCTCAAGCAGACGAGAAGAGAAATGTGGGATTGGTAGTCTCTTATAAGGCGGGCTCGAATGATATTATTCGTGTGAATACGCGATCCATGGCTACTGAATTTCCCGCTTTGAGATTAGCTGAAGAAGATAAAGCATCCACGCCTACATCTACATCCACTACCAACTCTGTTGTCGCTCCAATCACTACTGGTTTTGCAAACTTGCTCTCAGGCCTACAGAATCAAACGGTAACGGAGCCCAAGGAAGCCGTTAAAGTTCTCGCATTCAAAGCCCTACCATCTAGATCTGCGGTATCGGATGAAGGGGTAAGCGAGGCCGAGCAAGTGAAGAGTGTTTGTGGAGAGATTGAGAGAATGGTTGAGATTGGGAGTATAGGAATAAATGGGGAAGATAGAAGGAGTATTGTAGAAGGCGGCACTATCATTAGTTTGGCCGAGGCCAAGAAAAGCACAGGATTGTTCGATATGCTGGGACACCAGGTTAAAAAGTTCGTTTGGGCTTAATGGCCATAATGAAGCTATTGATGGATGCACGAGAGCAAGCTTGGGACGGGCAAAAGACACATTTTGAGAGATATACCAGTGAAATTTTGGGGCGTGGAAGTTGGAAGTGGGATGGATGGATGGATGGATGGGTGTGTAGATGGACCCGACCGGTATGTGGTAATGGCGGGAGAGGCAACGAAACTACAGTAATGACGGATCCGCATATATTGCTAACGAATATACATGATATATATACTCGTACTGTTCGATTTTATTCTGACCAAATACTCGCTCTGACACGAATCATTTCAGATAACGCCACCTCGCAGCAACAACATCGTTACACCAAATCCAGTACAACGACACCAAGAATCTGCTCAACCGAAAATTGGATCCATCGCAATCACTTATTGTCGAGCTAATCAAAATGCGCATTAGCTTGTAACCTTAATTACTCGCAGTGTCGGAAATGTTGAACCCCACTACGGGAGCCTCTACCCAAATACTCGTACACACAAGTATTTCTTTCCTCACTCGGAACTTTTCTTCTCTTCTCTTTCCTGTCTTTCCTCCCTTTCCTCCCACCTCCAGCCAAAGCAGCAATTGAGAAATCAATCCATCTCTACTGCCGCGAAATCTCTCTGGAAGACCATCAAGATCTGCTAGCACGCACTTCCATTGCTTCTCAGATATCATGGCACAAGCAGGGGAGCCACGTTATGGCAATCATGCCCCCACTATAGCTACACGTGAGGGACAGCTCAATGGGAAGAGTTCAAGTGGAAATGAAATTTATGCTGATGAGTCTGGGGGAGCATATGGTGACGAGGAAGTTAGTATTGAGAAGATCGAGAAGGTTTACAGGTAATGGTCAAGTTTGATTCTTCTGATTATAGCAATCGTGTATGGTGTATACTTACCGACATCACATTATAGGAGAATCGATCGCCGCATTATTCCAGGTAAGCCATATCTAATCCTACCAGGTTCAAGAAGGAGAAGACTCTAGCTAACATGTGTTTAGCTTTCTGGGTCCTGTATTTCCTCTGTTCTGCCATTCGATCCAATGTTGGTCTCGCTCAAACTATGAATGCATCGTCTGGTCACGATCTCTCCCAAGTCTTAAACTTGACGGCTAAGCAAACTTCTACAGCTCTAGCTTTATTCTATGTTGCCTATGTCGTTTTCGATTTACCTTCGAACTTGGTTATGACAAAGCTGAGTCCTAGGGTTTGGATGAGTCGGATCGTGCTCGCGGTTGGCATTATTGGCGCTTGTTTTGCGGCTGTGAAGGCGGCTTGGAGTTTGATGTGGGTTGATTAACCACAGTTACTTTCGTTTTTGTATTGATAAGATGTAGGCTTCTTCGTTTTCTTCTCGGTGTAGTGACTGCGGGAATGTGGCCGGGAATGGCATACTATCTTACCCTATTCTACCCGCCATCTCGAACCGGAAAACGTATTGGCATGTACTTCACAGCATCCCAAGTTTCTGCCGCGGTTGTAGGTCTTGTCTCGGCTGGATTCCAGAAAATGGATGGGACTCAGGGACTCGTTGGGTTTCAATGGATGTTCTTGTTGTATGGCCTTTGTGCTATTGTGCTTGGTATTGGACTTCTCTGGTGGTTACCAGATCGTCCTCTTCCTCCTGGAACAGAGCGCATTCCTACAGGTCTTGCAAAATGGCTTCCTGCAACTCCACCGGTCTTGACTGGAGAAGATGCCGATATCCATTATCAGGATTTAAGGAGAGTCTATCATCCAAGATCATGGGGTTGGAAAGATCTTGCATATGTCTTGATTGACTGGCGTCTTTGGCCTCTTACTTTGATGTACTTTGGTGTCGTCGGTGTTGGAATCGGAACTCAGCTCTATGCTACTGTTATCATATCTGGAATCGACTCCTCTTTCTCGGGTGTGACTCTCAGTTTGCTCACCGCACCTATCTGGATCGTGAGTACACTAAAATGAGGATATAGGCTAAGAAGCTGACAAATAGCAGATGGATCTCATTGCCATTCTTATGGTAACCCCGTTATCCGATCGTTTCCACAAATATCGAGCCTTCTTCTTTTCCGCAGCAGTACTCATCCAAATTGCCGGTCTCCTTACAACCACCTTTGCCCCCGTCTCTCACCCTTGGGCACGCTACGGCGGTCTCCTAATGGTTGGATATGGACTTGGCCCAACCGTTCCAATTTGCATGACATGGACCAACGAAATCTTCCAGCACCGTCATGGAGAAGTTGGTGTTGCTGCTGCCTCAGCCCTTGTATCTGGTCTTGGTAATCTCGGCAGTATTACAACTACCTACGCGTTATACACCGGGTGGCCTGAAGATGCCAAAGCAGGACCTCATCGCTACCGTAGAAGTAATCTCGTCATGATCGGTATTCTCGGTTTGAGTATCTTGAGTAGTGTGGTCATGACTGTTCTTTTGAAAATCTTCGGTAATCCACGCAGTACGAAAATTCAAAGCAGCGGAAGCTCAGACACTGAGGAATTCCAGGATGGAGCTGCGAGGCGCGAGCAGCAACAACGCGGATTCGGGGGAATATTGGGGAGAAAGTAGTTTCCCGAATATAATCGACTGTAATGTGATGACACTATTATGAAATAGGGATTCGGGGCCTTCAACAGTACACGTCGTGCTAGACTGTTCCCCACTCACCCCCCGCGGCAGGTAGCTCAACCTTTCACCTCACTCACCCACTTACTGCGCCTTACTTTACTTTAATTCACCTCACCTCAACCAACCTCGTCTTCACTTCCCACACGCTTTCTCACCTCTTCGCCACAAGCTTCGCATTTATTATCCCCTCAGGGTTGTTCCCACCTCACAAGGACCACCCGCCTCTCCGAATTTTGTTTCCATTTCTTCTCAAGTTTTTCCGTTTTGCATATTCTCGTTTTTTGTACCTGTTTTTAGCAAATGATACCCCATTTCACAGCTAACATACGTGTTGTGTTACGCTCATCTTATCGAAAATTTCGAACAATGGAAGTGCCGCTGCGCCACCATTGGGATAGGCGTATCGGGCTTAGAGTACGTACATACCGCGACAATGTTTTGCGCTATCGTGTGTTGACGTCTCGTGGGAATATTTTTTCATGTGGTTTTCAGTTTTCAGTTTCAGTCTTTGTTGAGAGAGGTGTCTTTTTAGATGTTTTATCTAAATCTAAAGTGAAAGAGGAGACAATTTAGCTAAAGATATTCATTTTTCTATATAATATATAATTGGATGCTAGGAGAATACATAGTGCAACAAGAGTACATATTCATTGGCACTCAGAACATCTAAGACTATTCCTCAAATCACTTGGATTTGCATGCAATGCTTCACTTTACCTCACTTTCCCTTACTTCACTTCACTTGTGTCACGTCTCATCTCCTCCCCTTTACACTCAGACCGGATAGCAACCGCATCATAGCCAAGTAGTATACGGGTCGGGTACTCCCACCCAATCTCAAGTTACAGCCTTCAAAGTCCAAAATTATCAGGTTCATCAGGAACAATCAACCAACCAAACAACCAATCAATGGGTAGGTACGATAAGTATACATATAAGAAGAGTACTTGTACGAGTATAGGAGGTATATACATACACCAAGTGGATTCAAACCGGCTCAGCGCGAAGTGAGGAACATGGTGAACCATATCATACGATATACTCGAGCATGCCCAATGCCAGTGGCTTGGAGTTAAACTTTCCCGACCACCCTTTTGGGGAGCCATGTTGGAATTTTTGAGCAGTGGGGCTTTTGGACGATTGGAATCTCGATGTTTTTTTTTTCTTTTTTCTTTTGAAAGACTGACCGAGTGATGGAGTATTTTTCATCGGCCTACAAATGTTCAAAACTCGGGTTGGATTGATGGGTATAGAAGCTAAATCACAGCTTGGAGAGGTATATTCCAGATGATCATACGACTAAAGAGTTCTCATGGCCCCCAAGATTTACCTGCGAAGAATTTCATTTACGCTATTCCATTGTTACGGTATCATGCCGTTGAAGGTATCAACCATACTATGCCTACGCACAAGCATACGCCCGCATATTCACAAATCCAAGCATCATGCATCCACCGTGCCACCGATATCCATACCATGACCATGAGCCACCTGGCAAAAGAAAGTAAACTACAGGTACAACGCCAGCTAACCCAGTACGCTCTCACCGAACCGAACCGTAGCCAAACGCCATTCCAAATAGTTCATTACATCGTCCATACCATAGCTCCTACAGATCGCTCACCAAAAAAAAAGCCCCAGAAGTACAGACAAGAAGCCAAAGAAAACGAACATAAAATGTGGTATTCGGATCATATTCGCGAAAAGAAAAGAAAATGGATAGAAAGTCGCTGCCATCGACCTTCCCAAATACGCCAGCCAGTGTGTTTCCTAAACAGAGAATGTCAAGAGGGTTGGAGGGTTTAAAAAGAAAAGGTATTTAACAATCAATATCCATCGAAGCCGCAATATCTTCACTAACACCACGTATGTGTGCCTTATAAGTCTGGTCATCGAATTCATCATCGGCTTCGTCATCATAGCCATCGCAGTATTCGTCTTCTGGGTCTACTTGGTCATCCTCGCCCCACATGTTGACATCAGTATCATCTCCATCTTGATCAAATGTGACATCATCGGCACGGTCACCTAGCCAATATCTAGCGCGTTTGTTTGCACCGGAATCATTGTAGTTGGCTTCTCGTTTTGCCATGCCTTGAGCTTGGCTAGGGCTATGACTCATGACTGGGACGGCTCGAACATACAGATAAGCGACTCTTTTTCTTTCTTTGTTAAAGAAGAAGTAGCTAAGGCTCCAAATAGATCCTAATTCACCATCAAATGGTTCATCAGGTGGGGCCCAAGAATAGACTGTACAGTCTTTAAGAGTCATCTCTTTATCAATCAAAGCCCACATCTGGGGGCCCCAAGCCTGACTTGTGGCTCCCACAGATGATGTTGTTTTATATGTTGTCTGCGATGGTACATGAAGCGTGATTCCCGAACTCGGTCTAAGATTATAGATTGTAGAATCGATAGTATTGATGACCGTCTTCAGGCTTCGTTCTTTGTGGAAATCCGCAGGTCTGAGATTGTGGGAGAAATCGTAGTCAGGATGGCTTGCATTGAGTGTTGCAATAAGATATGCGAAGGTCCTACGGCTCGATACCTGGCTCAAGGGTCCAAAAGGACTCGACCGCGAGAGGTTTACACCAGGCTCGGTGGGATCAAGAGGAGGCGATACAGAAGCTGATAGTTTGAGAAGCGATTCGTATTGAGATTCTAGTGAATTCTCGATATTGCGATATAGTTTCTTATCGGAGCCAGCGGCTTTCGTTGTGTAAAGATCACAACCGCCAATGACGTGGCAGTCGGGTGTGTTGAAATTCAACGCGCCAGTGACATTGTCGAAGTCGCGCAATGGAAGGAACTTCATGTTTGCGAGTGTCAGAATCAAATTGAATTGAATATGTGGTTAAAGAGGGATGGATGAAAAGCGAGTGAACGTCGCGCGCGTCTTTGAAGAAAGTGAGAAGTATGTAGCTACGGAGCCCGAGTATTCTGTGGAGATAGACAACCTTTCGGGTGACTCTTCAGACTCGTTGAACTGAAAACCAGGTACTTAAGACCTCATGTATCTGATGCAATCGTGCAGTGTGAATGTAATTGTGAGATAGATTGTAGTCAATCGCGTCGTTGTTGATGGGGAGGAGGATGTGAACCGAATCAAACGTGGTTGGCTCACTTTGTTCCGCTATCGGTGTGTTTGTAGGACCTGCGTTAACTGAGAAGGCAAGATTGATACTTCCTGCGCTGGCTGCGGAGGTTATATCAAGTTGTTCTAGGCCAGACCTGATGTCTAGCAGGTAAGGGGCATTTTTCGGCGAAAAAGTGATGCTTTGAAGATTGAGAAGTTGAGTCGAGGTGATTTGCGGTGTGATGTTGTTGATACAAAGGAGAGGATGAATGGGGAATGGGGTTGAACGGATGATGAGGGTGGAGATGCGATAACCTTGATTGCTGGCCGGAACGACTGATAAGCTAGTCTTGAAACATACTAGTGGACTCGCTTGGTGGATAAAGGGATAACGCAAAAGTGGAGCATCGAGTTTGATCTGGGACTCTGTTCTGGGGAGACAGATCTATTAATAAACGCAGGATTGCTCAGCAGCCAATCATCATTTCTCGTGTTTTACGAACTGGTTGGATTGATAGGTACAGCAGGAGTTTGAAGGTTTCGCTGAACTATCGTGTGTCATATTCGAAATGCCTCCCATTCATTACATTACCGTAGTCGTCTCTCCTCAAATCTGGATTCAAGAATGAAGCGCGTTTGCAGCTCCTATATCACGTAATCAAGGGTCCTCCCAGACATCCCCGCCGGGAACATCTCGAGCAATTCTCGGCATGATGGGGAACTGCCAGGCTGTAAATGCTGATTAAAGTCAAATCAGGAGTCAGGAGACATTGATGTCTTCTAAGGTGATTTTGAATGACTTGATCACTCTCAAATCACATGGGGGGGGATCCGAATCTTGAGCCAAGTTGGTCCTGAGTATTAATTAGGTTAATGGATGATGAATGTTCAGCAAGAGTCACGGCAGTAAGTATTCAGGAGATCATGGTTAGGAATCATCTATTAACTAACCCATCGCATTCAATTCCATACGCAAACCATATCAACGCCATTCCGTATCTCATACTCAGATATCCTTGATAATCGGTACCCAATGTATAGTTCCTTCTGGGTATCTAGCCATCCATAAAAACACCCCTTCCGAGAACGCCATCACCATCGTTATTGCCATTTGTTTAAATCTCGAGAATTGTGGCTGTATTTGTCAAAAGGTATCATGCAAGACCAATCTCCCTAAGCCCACCAATTACCTCGTCTTCAGCCTAAAGGGCGAACCAGCACCAAGTTAGCAAGCAAACCCATCACAAGAAATCATGCACAGCGCCTGGAGTTGCTTGAAAGTGGTATATAATATTTTCGCGCCAGACTCCATCCACCCATATGTTACTGTATGTAATACATCTATGAAAGAACCGATTCACATAAGTTTGGTAATCTCCTCGTCGACCTGGAATTGCGAATTTCGATCAGCATGAAAGAAATTCGAGTTTGAATGGCATCCTTTCTCCAGGGATTGGAATTGATAGAACGTCTGGAATAACCACTACATTCCAAATTGATGTTCACCACTCACCTCTGTATCCTCTATTGAGTCTTGTGCTGAAATGACCCTGAGCACATTCTTCTTACTACTCTCCTGCATTTCGCCTGCCAGCAGTAGCTCATCCAATATGAAGTATGCCTTTTGAAAGTTGAAAATGATATCCTGAATGCATATTACTATGTGATGTCAGATTCGACCTTGGGGAGTCCCGCTTACCAGCTCGCAGACATTTCCATAATACTTGTCCATCTGCTCGACATAGCGGTGAACAATCTCCAAAGTAATAAGCTCGTTGTCCGTCGAAGCGCAACCGGCGATGAAGAATAGAGAAGCATATCGACGATAGACTATTTTCGAATCTGCCAAGCACATCATCAGCTTGGAGCTCCAGATATGGCATTACTGAAGCATGCATTCCAACCTTTGTACTCCAAGAAATTGCACATCCTCGTTCTTCGTGCCAACACAAGTTGAGAGACATCTTTAATGATCTTGGCCTTCTCCTTGGGTGATAATGTTGTGAACCACTTTGCCAGTCTCTGGATCAGGGTTAGGATCGGTCCAAGCTGGATCTCATAGTTGAGAAGGAAGAAGGACATACAACTTTACCTTGCCGCGATAGCAAGATCAGGTAACTATCACAGATTAGCTCAACGACAACAACACCCTTGTTGTATGCATTGGAATATATATATGCGTATACATACTGAATCGCCATGGTTTATAATGTATGATATCGCTCTCCTCCTCGAGAAGTATGATATGATATGATGGATATTCAGCCTTGAGGGTGTCGTGTCTAGGCCACAGGGAAGCCTCGTTCCATCGCATTTCGGGGAAACTCCGGGCTCACGTGTCGCTGCTTACCAAGAATGATGGAGGGGCAGAAGCAGATAAAGCTTCGTATTACGTAAGTGAAAGGATTAGTGAGGCCTATCATTTCAAACGCTTGTGACGGCAATCACGGGATAAATAATACATATAACATAACACAACCCTTTTTTTTCTCCTTCCCCTCCTCTCTCCTCTCCTCCCCTCCCCTCCCATCTGATATCTGATATCTGATCCTTTCTTATGTTGTGCATTTTCTCTCGGTCCCATTCACTACAATTCATTCCCTAGATCATTTAGACTTCTTTCCCGTGTATATATATCTATATCCATACACTCGAGTATACTCTCTACCTACTCGTGTCTCTCTCAATTCTTCCCAATCCATTTCGCATCCCGCTTTCGCATCATTATCATTCTTGACCATGACGAGATTAATCCTTTCCACCTCGTAGGTTGATCTGCAATTCATGCCTCTGGAAGCGACTGACTGACTTGACTTCTTAGGAATATTATGATCGGAGGTCCTTCCATTATCAGGAAACCTGGCGCAGATCGATCAAATCTCGAACTTACAAATTCCCTTCGAAGTAATTTCCTCGCTGCGCAACAAGATTATTCCCCTACTCCCTCATATTTCAATGGTGTCAATGGACGTGACGATTCCGATGAAGAGAATGGATCTCTGAGTCGACCTCCAGTTTCCATTTGGACAACTAGACAGGGCAATGACTTTTTTATTCCAACCATAGACTGGTCTCTATCTGGACTCGCAGAAGAACCCGAGAACTACGAAATCACCGTCAAACTATTCTACCTGGCTGGCACAGACGCAAAATCCCGATCAAAATATACAAAAGACGCTGTGAATTTGGTAATGAAAGAGTTGGGCATTAAGTCAATTGATCTCCTCATTGTTTCATTCCCCGGAATGTCCTTTGAAGGCGATTGTGAATGGGAGGCAGACAAGAGGAACTCGGAACAAGGAGACGAAGCCGAAGAACTAGCGACCTGGCCAATATTGGAAGAGTTATATGAGCATGGGATTGTGAAGAGATTGGGACTGGCGGAATTTGGCAGCGCAAAACTTGCCAAATTTCTGGAGAACGTCAGGATACGTCCGCAAGTGGACCAGATAAATGTGAAGGATTGTTGTAGAGTTCCACAGCCTTTGCTCGAGATCGCCAAACAAGAGAACATTGAGCTTTTGACTCACAATGACTGCACCAATATATTACCCAGCGGCACACTGCGAGAGCTATTAGGGCAGGGCATAAGAGGCGCTGGTGTGTTGTCGGAATCTAAGAGGGGAATGGACGGCATGAAAGGTGATTTGAATCCCGAATGGGTGGTCAAATACACCGCAATTGTCCGGGATCGTGGCGTGATAGAAAACAAGGGTTATTTCGCTTCGGCAGAATTGAGAGAGTGAACATGAAAGGGATGATGGAGGTTTGATTTCTGGCGCAAAGGCGCCTCAAACGGAACTGGCAATTACCAGAGTGAGATAGATCATTTGGAATGGCGACATCACTTGGCAGTTTTCAGGGATTTGGGCACTTGGGATGTTTTTATAACTCCAGCTTGTGTCACAGCGTTTTTACTAAACTCCACCTGCGGATTTACCTCACTCTGTTTTAGAGCCTGCGGCTCATTTCGTGCTTGGATAGCGATGGTGTATATCGAAGACACAACAAATGGATATTTAGAATTCTTAATCTAACCTATGGATATCTTATAGAAAGAAGCAAAAGAAGGTTGTATATAGATGCTCAGCCAAGCATACTCCTTTTTCTTCCTCTCATCCTCACATCTTCCAATTTCTTCAAAACCACCTGTGCTCCTTTATAGCTTGTTCCATATGCATTCAGTACCTCCTTGAACAACCCCTCCGCCCTTGGGTGTGTACTTCCAAACGCCCTCTCCAGCACATATAAATCAACCGCTCGATCCTCGTCCGCCGTACTCTGGCTTGCCAGCCCAAAATCGATTATAACAATTTCCCCCTCCAACCCCCTCCCGCTTCCTATTTCCTCCTCACCCTCCAACTTCACTGGGCGCAACATCATATTACTCGTCGTCAAATCCCCATGCACCACTCCAACCCCATGCATCCTCCCCACCGCTCGTCCAATCCTCCTCATAAGTTCCAGCGCCCTCTCGCTCCCCTCTTCCTTCCCAGTAACCTCCGTGTTCCCCTCCCTTTCCTTCCTCCTCCCCAGCCACTCATTCAACCTGATCCTCACCACCTCCCCTTCAATCCACTCCACCATTAAGCATCCCCTCCCTTCGTCCACCGCATAAACAGCCGGCACCACAACCCCCTCTCTCCTACACTTCACCAACACTCTCGCCTCTGCCAATATCCTCGCCTTCGTCAACCGCTGATCGAGAATCGGATGTCGATACGGTTTGGGCGGTCGCCATTTCAACGCGCAGGAAACAGACGGGAGTAGATATGTGGATTTGTAGAGTAGAGCCTCGGCGCCCTGGGTGATGAGCAAAGGTGGGGTGGAGGAGGGGTACGTGAAGAGGTGGGGGAGAGAAGGCGGTGAGGTCGCATGAGATTGGATTTCCATGGCTGGAAGTACCCTCTGATGAATCGATTTGGAATATCCTCAGTGTATTCCCCCTCTTGTATCGAAATCTTGCCTGCAGAGAGTTTGTCGTTGTGTATTTGTGGGGTTGACTCAGAGAGGTGGGTTTTTCTTACTGCAGGTCATTGTGCTGCACATGAAATTACTGTAGCATCATGTCCTTCACCCCACACTTGGTTGGGGTTTTCTAATTCCATTGGCTAACCGGACCAGGTTAGTCAAGGTCATAAATAACCTTGAAGTAGAATTCCCCGGCTCTTTTACTCGTATCAGGAAGTTAGCGTGCTTGTATTGTATGAATCACGTTACTATTATGTTATTTATCATGGATATCACAATTATATACTCGTATATCGAATCATGATTACGCCCTAGTTGTCCGATGATACCCCGATCTGGGTAAATCAACAGAACCGACAAGACGCTGCATGTGACGACTCTGCAAGTACAAGGGTTTATTATCGTATCGATTGGCTTCCATACAAACAAAGTGAGTAAGTCGCACTGGGAAGGAGGGAAAGGGATGGGAAATTCTACTGGTGTACCTAGCTACGGAACTCAGGATCAAGTATTTCTTCTCTTTTTTGCCTCCTGATTATCCGGTCGAGGACGCTTACTTACTTCACCTCTCATCTTCACCACCACATCCCAACCTCCCTCCTTACCCATCACAACTCCTCATCCGCGCCGACGGGAAAAGATATCACCCAAATCGAATATGTGCAAAACTCACTCTACCACCCTATCACCACCATCATCAGAGACAGCACACCCAAGATGTCCCTCAACCCATTAATTCAATCCCTTCCCCCAATGTCCCCCCTCCAATCCAGTCTTCCCACCTCCCTCCTCCTGACCTGCGCCGCAACCGCCGTCTCCCTCCCCATCCTCGTCCAAACCCTCCTCACTCACCTCTCGGCCTATAATACTGCACCCCAAGACCTTACTACCTACCTTTCCGTGATCGAGAGTAGCGTTTCTGAAAATGCCTCCTATGACCACGATATCTCGCGAATATCCAAACTCGAAGACAAACTACGCTTGGCAGGCATGGTACGCGAGATCCAACGATGCGGCGATGAATTGCGAGGTCTTTTAGATAAGATGGTTCGAAAAGAAGATCACAAGAGGTTAAAACTCGGGAGTCGAATATTATGGGGGACGATGCGACGAGATCTCGAAGAACGGGTTAGGAAATTGGATTTGTTACGCATGCGCTTCTTGGTCGTGTATTTAGGGATGGTGGCTGCAAAAACGGAAGTGGTGCTTAAGGAAAGGGAGAAGGAAGATGCAGCGGATAAGAATGCCATGGGGCTTGGTTCTCCGGTGAGGTCGAGAACGTTGCCGAGTAATTTGAGCGAAAATATTAAACGCACGCCGCCGCTAAGAAGGATTACTAGTAATGCTATTGGCCATAACGAGGGTACAGGGAGTCCTCAGAGGAGTGGGTGGTTAGGAGTTGTAAGTGAACTGCAAAGTAGTCCTTTGATGCATAAGCGGAGAGCTTCTGTGGAACAGTCTTCTTCGATGGGGAGTGCAAGGAATGAAAAATTTGCTCAGTTTCCCTAATGGGGATCACTTTGGGCTTCTTGAAGGGACTGGTTCATTTTTCGCAAAAGAGAATCACTGGCTGTTTCGGTTGGGAAAGAAAGGCTGAGGAAGCCAGAGGGCTTTTGAGTATCGTTGCACATACATGATACATTGCGAGCATATCGTTACACCATCCTCACCCTTGTGTGAGCGCCAACATGACTTGGGGAGAACTTTCATTACGAATATTTATGACAATATACGGTTGATACAATACCGAACGACTACACGAAATGAAACGAAACGACAACAAACAGAAAACAGAAAACAGAAAACCAGGAAATATATTTACGAATACAATTAACGCTTTATTAACGAACAACCTTGCGACGAAAATTTGTGTGCGAAAAAGGGTGGGAATAAATGCACGAGAAATGAAAGTACGAGAATCTATCACTTGGCTTGATTTGGTATTGAAGGATGGATGTTTATGGGTAAAGAATTGATATGCTGCAATGGATGGAAGGACAGAAGGATATGAGCAGATCATTGCTTTTATCCTTCTTTGGAATATACCCTTTATATGGATGGGCCGGCGCAATTTTTACTTCTTTTTGGTTATTAGGATGGTTATGTTGGCGGGCCGTGGGTTTGGTATTAGATTTTTGGATGGGGGGGATGGAATTTCATGGGGCGATGGGAGGATTTGGGTATTGGGTTGGGGGGTAGGGATGGATGATGTCAATGATATGGGATGGGATGGGGTGGGATGGAAGGGTTATGGCACGGGAGTAAAACAGGATAGAAGTGAACTCAATTCCACTCCGAGTTCAAAACCACCATTTTAAGAAAAAAGAGATGAAAAGGAAGAATGAGAACGAGAAGTGAATGTTTAACTCAGAAGCGTACTCTATACACCTCGGCCAATCGTTAACGATGAGTTGTTATATTTATCCTACTCGAGGACTTTTTTCCCCATCAACCTCTAAAGGGCACACATGGTACAAACAAGACGTCCGCTCTTTCAATCTCCATCATACTGTATCAAAAATTAAACGTTACCATCCCGATATTCAAATCCTAATATTATTACACTCGATAATATGGAAAATCATTGGAAAAGCTACTAGTATTGAAAACCGTCACATGTTATGCATCTCAAACCCTACTCGAGTAGTGAAAGGGGGTTGGTTTAATTGGCGAAATACTACGAGTAGTAATAGTAGTAGTAATAATAGCATACTCGCTTATGCTCATAGGAGTAATGCTGCATGAGATTTCGATACGGTATTAATATGCACGTTGTCTATTCTCGTATATCATACTCGTATAGAATACTCGTATAGAATCTTGATTGTTGGATGATCTTGCGAGTTTTGAATGTTGCTCGCTCGCTTGCTGCAGGTGCTCGCTTATGTTTGGGTTGTGGTGAAGGAGGGGTGGATTTTGTTTTGTTTTGTGTTGTATTGTATTATATTGTACTTGTTGTACTTACTTTGTATTTGTTGTATTTGTTGTATTTGTACATCAGGGGATTATTTTATTAGGGTGTAGTATCGATCCTGATTATAATTGTTGTAATCACGTGTAACGCTATACCTAGTTAAATGTCTCCACCTTATATACTCAGTAGAATATATATGCCATTCCTAGCATATTAGACAATATATATTGTTACCATTACAATAGGTTATGACTTTGTGTTGCATATTTACTAAAACAATTAAACTATCATTTTATTGATTAAAACGATATATATACGTTTTCCGAAAAAAAAGATTGTTTTTCTATATGTTTCCGCCGGAAAAATTACATTTTTCATCATTTTCATCATTTTCATTATCAAGATTTTCATCAAAAACCTTGTTTTTATTAATCTTTATTTGTCGAAAATATGATTATTATTTTCTTTAATCCTTTTATGATCAAATAAAGCTTTGTTGTTATTTTCACTGACGATAATTAGGTTGATTACAAAAGCTATTGTATAAGTACGTTTGTATAAGCTAATTGCAAAAATATCGTATTCGATATCGAAAAACGATTTGTTTTGGAGATTCTATAGGAGTTTATAATGAAAAGAAGTTTAAGAACTTGTTAAGAGATAATGGAAGCAAATTTATAAAGAATAGTGATCGCTTTGAAAAAGAAATTTAATATTAAGTTTGTCGATTACAACGAAAAGGTAAAACGGGTTATATTGATTATAACGATAGGATTAATTATTATCTATTGCAATATGGTTGAAGATTATTAAGATTTAGATAATTCTATCGGTATATAGAAGATGTTATCGATATACGATTAAACTTTCGATGTAATCTTTGTAAATAATACGAAAAGGTTGTTCTTTAAAAAAAAATTTGATTATAAAAATAAAACTATTCAAACGTTTCTACAAAAACTATAAGCATATCAAAAAGCACTTTTCGGTGATCCCAAACCAATTACAAAAAAAATGATAAAAAATATATTTTTAGTATATATATTTAGTTTCGGAGCATAAGTAACAATTTATATTTATATTAATGTAATAAATAATACTTTGGAAGAGATTATAATACTTTTTCAAAAGATCAAAACTTCAACTAAAGTTTTTGCATTTATTGTTAAACTTTTAAACTTTGGAGGAAAAAAGAAATAGAACAATTGTAACGGAAAAGGTGGTTGTAAAGAAAGATTAAAAAGATTATATAATCGAAATGAATCCTTTTGTACTAAAAAGATTCAATACTATAATTGTAAAAAATATAAACATTTCAAAAGAATATACCGCGCACCAAAAAAAGATAAAAAACGTAGCAAAAAGATTTTTGCAAATAACAATGATTCGACTTTCGAAGAGGCTAAAGCAAGTATAGTATTAAATAGTAATTATATTTTTTTTCATTACTCTGGTATATGCTTTTAATCAAATGATAACGATTTCAAATAAATGTTTGATTCAAAAGCTTCCCATTATTTTATTAATCAACTCAACGTTTTAAAAAACGTTACAAAATAGTTTATATTACGAAAAGTTTGAATTACGGATAGATTATTCGCATTAAATGTAGTATACAGAATTGTACAAATTGGCAGATTTACATTTCTCGATATATAGTATATAAAGAAATTTGGAACAATATAATTGATTTCTATCAACTTTTTCATTCAAATTGAATATAAAATCATTTTTGAAAAAGAATCAACATTTTATTGGAAGTTTGGCTAATTGAAATTTGCAACAAAAAAAGCATTTGGCTACTATATTGTACAAGATTTTGTATTACAATTTGTCAATCTTACATTTGAAAAGTTTATTGCTATAAATAATACTAATCTTTACAAATCTATATCCGATCTAGTATATTATTAACTTGGTTATTTCAATCATAATCAGCTTTGAAAGCTTTCAAAAACGTATACAAGCTTAAAATTATCAAAAAAACAAAAACCAACAGGAAAATCGATATGTTTACTCTACTTCACAAAAAGAATAAAAAAGCATTTCAATAAGCATATTGTTGTTAAAACGTTTACGATTTTATATTGTTTTTATTATAATCTCTTTAAAATTCAAAAAACGTTTTTTTTAAACAACAAATACTTTATAGTAATTATAGATAATATTACAAAGCTTATATAAATCAAATATATTTCTAATAAATCCGCAACTATAGTTGTACTAATATTTTTAACTTTGTTCAAATTAATCGAAACAAAGTTTAATAGCAAAATAGTTATAATATATACCAATAACGATAAAAAAGAATTTAGAATTAATTTCCAAATAAAAATCTCAAAAAAAAGTATACAATTTGAACCCTCTTTTTCAAAAAAGTATACTATAAATAGCGTTGTTAAGAAAAAGATATAGGATATAAATATTATATTAAAAAGTCTTCTAGTAGAATTAGAAATGCTTTCGATTTAATAGGAGATTATTACGTTGTATATTATTTATTTGAAGAATCGATTTTCTATAAGAATATTACTTTTTGAAAAAACTGAAACGCTTTCGAAAGTTGTAACGCTTTTTAAAACCTACAATAATCGTTAATCAGATTTACAAAAACTAAAAGTATTTGGATATGTAACATTTGCATACAATCCTTAACAACCAAAGCAAATTATAAAGAAATTTGAATTAAGAATGCTAAAAAAAAAACATTTCTTTATAAACATGAAAAAAAGCCAGATTTATAAACTTTTTAATTTCAATTCCCTAAAAATTATAAAAACAACAAATACTGATTTTGATAAATATAGATTTCCATTGAAAAAAGATTTAAATATATTTTTACATAAAAAGCTATTGATCAAATCGAAAGGGAATACGAATTAGATAGAAAATCAATCTTAAAAAAGTTAATAAAACCAAAAAAAAACTTGCATTAATACAAAACAAACAAAAGTTCTTATAAATTTAAACGTTGATACAAAATAGTTAAAAGCTTTTATAAGTTTAAATATTAAATTAAAACAATTAAAAGTTTTTATAGGTTTAAATTATAATAATAAAAAGTTAGGTTTCCTTATAGATTCAAATAAAGATAATTCTAAAAAGAATTCTTGCTCAAAAAAAGCTTTTTCAAATATTATTACTACAAAAAACAAAAAAATTATAAAAAGTAATACAAAAGTACAATATCTTACAAAAAACTCTAAGGTAGCACATCCGCATATAGATATTAATATTGAAGTTATCAATCTAAAGAACGCTTTGAAATCGAATTTTAAAGCATAAATAAAAATAATCAAATCAAAATTAATTAGTTTAAAAAAGAACAATACTTTCAAAATGATTAAAAATGCTTTATCAAAAAGAAAACGATTTTTAAAATCCAAATAGGTTCTATAGAACAAACTAAACCAAAATAGTAAACTAGAAAAAAAAAAGCTAGATTAGTAATAAAAGGATTCTTTCAAAAATATGAAATTGACTTTATAAAAACATTCGTAGAAGTTGTAAGATACTTTACGTTATAAGCCCTTCTAACCAAAACAACGAAAGAGAATCTAGAAATTAACAATATAAACATCGATATAGCTTTCCTGAATAAAGAATTAACTAATACTAAAATCCTAATAAAGATCCTACAATTCTTTGAAGAGATATTTGCTTTAAACCCTAGTAATAACTATCTCAAATTCAAAAAATCACTTTACAAGTTGAAATAAACTTCGAGAGTATAGTAACAAATTATTAAATTGTTCTTTAAAAGCATAGGTTTACAAATTTTAACAACAAATCCCAATTTGTTTATTGGAAAAAAAGTATATATTCTACTTTATATGGATAATTTGCTAATATTGGGATTACGATTCGCGATCAATACAATTAAGAAAATTATAGATCAAAAATAAAAATATAAAAATCTTAAATTAACATAAATCTTTTTAGAAATCCAAATCGAACGGAATAGAGTTTAAAGATCTCTTAAAATACATTAAAGAGTCTATATCAAAAAGTTTTTAGAATACTTTAAAATCTATAATTCGATATTTCGGAATCTACTTCTTTCTATTAGCATTATACTAAAACTAGCTACAACAATAGAGCTACTTAACGAAAGCAACAAAGCTTTATATTTACAAATTGTTGAATTAAAAATCTATTTAATAAATGGGATAAGAAATAATCTCGCGTTCTCAATTGGTTAACTCGCAAAAGTGATGTATACTCCTAAAAAAAAGTATTTAATCTTTGCAAATTACTTTCTAGAATTCCTTAATAGCACAATCGAAATTAGTATAACCTATTCGAATCGATTGCGAAATCTATTACGTTTTTATAATATTTTTACAAATGCTATATAAAGCTTAGAAGTGAATCGAAAATCGATACAAAAAGTAATTGTTATTTAATATAAAAGCGTAATTATATAATCTTTTAACAAACAAAAATCTATATCGCTTTGTATAATGAAAGCTAAGATTATAACCGCAAACGAAAATGCAAAAAAAGTTGCGTAGTTTAAAAAGTTTACTATCGATTTGAATAAACGAAGCTTTTCAAAACTGTATATATCAATGTTATATTGCGATAATAAGAGTAGTATCGATTGAATGCAAAAAAACAAATTTCACAGCAAAACTAAATATATCGATATATAATGGTATTATATACAAAAAGATATAATTAAAAAAAAGAAACTTCGAATGGTATAAATTTCTAGTTTTGAATAGAAAACTAATATTTTGACAAAACAATTGATTTACTTTGGATTTTTGATTTATAGTAAAGGGTTGAGATTTGATTTCGAAGAACATTGAAAGAGCTTTTATATCGCGATATAGTATAACTATAAAGTGCTAAACTTCTACGAAAAAATGTAAACACTATAACAACGATAGATTGTCGTTGCGAAAGTTAATAAAGCCTTGGAATATATATACAACGCTAAGAAATCGAATTTAGTGAAAGAAATGGTTGTTTCTATAAAGAATTCAATTGTATAAAATTATAGGATTTGAATAAACCAATCAGAGAGCGTTTTATACTTATACAAAGATTTGGAAGATATAGGATCATTAGCGTCAAAAAGTACTTCAAAAAAAAAAAGCTTTTAAAAACGCTTTTTAAAAGACCTTTTACTTTACATGATTTTGATGATCGAATTCGACTATAAGAGGGATATTGTAATCACGTGTAGCGTTATACCTAATTAGGTGTCTCCACCTCATATACTCAGTAGAACATATATGCCACTCCTAGCATTGTAAAAGGGAAGAAGGTGAGGGGTGGAAACAACAATCAAAAACAACAAAAAGAATGGCCTTCTGGGAGAGAGCAACACAACAAGAGGGGAATAAGGGCTAGAGTCAGTTAGATTGGTCATGGATAACGAAGGAGGGAAAAATAATCAGGATGAATAATCTAGGTTATAAGGGATATATATACAATCAAAAAAAAGGGTGATAAAAAAGATAAAACTCAATAAACAAAATATAATATAATGATTTAAGATATAGAGTAAAAAGAATATAAGTACTCCTTATAAAAAGCAAAGTTACATAAAAATGTTAGATTCAAATGGTCGAAGCTATTCTACAGTCTTACATTCCTCCCTACCCCATTTATTGATCAATTTCGATCAACCAAGAACAAAAAACAAAAGAAAACCGCAAAGATAAACCCAACCAAGTTTGTATACCAATAAGTAAACTAATATATCTATTTCGTTATACTAACAAAATACTTCAACAAAATCCATCGATTCAATATCCTCCAATATCGATTACTATACTTTACGAATTCGCAAAGTATCTTTTTGCAAATCCATTGTATTTCGAATCCATTATTTCGGCTTTAAACGTTTCGAGAACCTATAATCATTTGCTTTGCGTAATAAACGATTCCTTCAACACATAAAACAATCTTGGTTTGCGAATAGATTGTTGTGATAATGTTTTTTCTTTAATACATTGTTTTTTCTTCGAAGATCCTGGATCTTCATTATCTTCAAAGGATTCGTTTTGAAAACCATAAATGTTAAAGCTTGAGGAATACAAACGATCAAACTTTTGGTCATTGAGAGTAAAATGGGAAAAAGCAATGAATTCTTTACTTATAAGGAAATCAACATCTAATTCTGATATATAAACTATTGTTAAGCAACCAAAGAATAAATATTTCTTATATGTTTTCTCCCGTCTTTTCACTTTTTTGAAAATCTATACAAAAAAAGCCAAAATATTCTTTTTCAACTTTTTGTATTATAATTTGAACTTCTCTTTCGGTTTCTACAATAATTCCAAAGCGTTTTTCTTTATCAACGTATTATCTCAAAACAAAATTCCTATAAGTGTTTGCTTAATAGGATATGCAAAAGATACGCAAATATCTATCGGAAAGTTAAATATTACAAATTTTCCCCTTTTCGATATATTCTTATTGAAGATTGGCACTAAGTTATGATGTGATTTAAATACCGCTGGATATAATATACCATTTTCAAAAAAAAGCAAAAATTGATCGTTATCGTTATACATTACAATTATATAAAGAACTACAAAAGTATATAAAAACTTAATACTTATAGCAATTGTATTAATCTTAATAATTGCTTCTAAGGCTAATATATCTATTGAATTTATAATAACTTTTTAATTCAACTCCGCATTTTTTCTTATAACCTTATAATCCTTAAAGTTAATCTTGGATAATAATGATTGCTATTCTTTAGTACTAAATAACAAAGCTTTAGAAAAAGCTTTAATTGATTTAATCGATTAAGAAATATTAGTTTTCTCTATTAAAATAGAAAAAGAACGGGTTTGATATTCAACTTTACAATTGTTATAAAAAACAAAGAATGTAGTTGCACTATACAAACTATATTTCTTCTTTAAACCAAAAATGTTTAAAGCATTGCTATATACAAACAAATGATTAGAATTTCCAATTGAAGTATACTTTATTATAAGAAAAGGAATTATTAACAAGCGATATTCCCCATCAAATCTTTGAAAAGTTGCTTTTCGCTAAAAAGCCAAATTAACGCGTACAATTTGTTATATTGAAAAGAAATAGACTGTATATAGAAAGCTATAATCCCTTTCCTTTCAGTAATAATGATGTTGGTATATCTTGATCAAAAATCGAATATCATTTTTGATCAATTTGTTGAAAATGTTTAATATCAAAGCCAAGATCCAAACAAGTTTTGTTAATAGCGATACCCTGCGAATATTCAAACGTATAAAAGGATTTATTTCATTAGAAAAAAGTTTTTGAAAAGTTAATAAACTAAAAGTTTGTTGATATCAAACCTTTTTCGCAATAGTATAAAGCTTAAACCAATTATAAAACTCTTTAGAAATATACATCTTGTCGATTACGTTTCTTTTTACATAAACTTCCGTTAACCTACCATTAAACTCTTTCACTTTGTAATGAACAATTTTCAAGCCAAAAACATTTACTAATTGTTGAACATAATATAAACATATATTTAACAAACAACGAATAGCTAATTTAGTTATTTAATACTATCCAATTTGTTTGGCGATATATCCTTTTGATAAAGTTTAAAACTATACAAAATTGTTATTAATGATTGTAAAAGAATATTTGTATATTTTAAGGGTAATATACTTATCGATTTCTTAATATTCAATAATATAATTGCTAAGCTTAGTAAAAGTTCGATGATAAACTATCATAACGTTTATTAAACTTGCTTTGCAATTAGTTTTCTTAGTCAGAATATCAATACCCAAATGTTCCTAAACCATTATATTGTGATTTGCTAACTCAATAAAAACATTCAAATCCATATTCTTAATCTCGAATATAGATATAGATCGAAAAGATGTTTTCAATCGGTATTGTTCATCATTAATATCTAATAAACTATACTTATTGTAAAGAAAGCTTAAGTCTTTGGCTTTTTTGTTAATTCATTTTATTTTACCCTTCTTTTTCGATATAATTAAAACAATTTTTTTGAATTTAAAAAGCATAACCCATCGATTAATACAATATCCTTGTTTTTATACTTTTGATAACTAGTGTATTAGCTCACCATTGACATTATCGATTGTATCGTTAAGTCCGAAAATCCTAGTAATAGCATATAAATCTTCAGCAAACCGAAAACTTTATTTAAAAATGAGTAATAAAGCCAAAAGTTTACTAATAGGAAATCTTGTCTAATAATTCATAATGTTGCCCAAGTATTTTTTACGCTTACGTTAAGTATTCTTTACTTTTCTGATAATAACTATATTATCCTTCAAATAATCTTTTTGAGAAATACTAATAATAAACTATATTTTATTCCGAACTATATTGGTTATTGATTTATTTATAACTTTTTTAAACTTATATTACAAAGTTAATACAAAATGATTAAAAGAAATATATACGCTATATTGCAATTCAACAAGTTAGTTTCTGTACCACTTTAGAATCTGCAAAAAGTAACTGAATTTTTCCATATGTCATATTTTAGCAATGATTAAAAGGGCTGCAAATCGTTGATCAACTTCATTGTGCTCAATCTCCTCAACTAGCGAAAATCTTGGTTTATTCATTGTGAAAAACAAAGAATATAACAAAAATGAAAAATTATAATATCAAAGGGTAAAGGGATATAAAAGATTTAATACAAAAGTGTAAAGAATCTTATAAAAAAAATGAGATTTATAAATACAAAAAAAACTAAAGAATTAATAAATTGATAAGAAAAACAATTGTTTAAAAACAAAAGAATTAATATCGAAATTAAAGAGTTATAAATTTAATAATACAAAAAAATATAAAGATTAAGATATAATATATGAAAAAGGTTATTATTGTTAAAGAAAAGAATTAAAAGAAAAAGAAAAAAAAAGTATTAATATAATAAAGAAACAAATTAAACAAAGATAATGTATAATATAAATAATCAACAAAAAAAAACAAATAATCTGATATAAATAAAAAAAAGTAGAAATCATTTTGTCAACAAAGTAATTGCTTTATTTACCAATGAATGATATTGTTTTTGATAACAAATAACTTATTTATTTGAAATAAAGTAATAGATTACAAATGGCTTCAAACGATAGCAACGAAGATTTGGTTAATCTATCGAACGATAATATAGAAGATTTGATCAATTTATTGGACGACAATATAAGCTAACACTCTTAATAAAGCTGGATTTTAAAACTAGAGTTCTGCATCAAATTCGAAAAATTCAAGATCTTGTTTATGCAAATTTTGATTTGCGAAAAGGGATTTCGATAGTTAAATTAGATTAGCGAAGCAATTGATTTCTTTCAGATAACGGATTATTGTTTATTAACTAATTTGTATTTTTTAAAGTTTGTTCAATAAGTTTTTTAGACAAAGGAATCAAAGCTTTCAAAGGATCTTTAATTTCCAAATCGTTATCTTCAACCTTATCCGGCTCTATCGGAATAGCTATATTATTATATTAAATGAATTTTTTAAATCTATTGTTTATATAAGTTCTATGTAAATAAGTTCTATTTAGCTTTTTCAAGATATAAATGCTTTTGTTTATGTTTGTTTTTGTTACTCGGTAAAGTTTAAACTATTGATATATAAGTTTTTGCTTTTTTGATATATTGATTTTGTTTAATAAATCATTATATAAAATTATATCACTTTATTTGATATTCTTTTCCATTGTATTATAATCTTTGTTAAAGCGTTCTTTTTTATTAAATCGATAACGCTTTTTGCATAATATAGCTTCCCGAATATCCTTATTCTTTATTTCAAATTGGCGTATGTGAATAGTTAACAAATCGGATCTTGTCTTTACAATATCCTAGTCTAGAATTCTTTATGTATAGTATTTGGTCTCGATTGGTAGAATAGAATACTGGTCATAAATCATATAGAAAGGGGTAAGGTTGGTAAGCTTATAAATAATAACCTTATTAACCATCAAAATAGCGTTCAAATGCTAAAGTCATTTTTCTTTCTTTTTTGTTGTTTTGGCTAAGCCATTTTTTAATAATTGATATCCACGTTCCATTACTTCGTTTGTTTTCGAGTTGTATATTGAAATCTGGACTTTGTTGATTTTGTATTTTGCCGCAAAATATTCCATACAATCTTTGTTCTCAAGCTTTTTATTTATAACAACTTTTCCAAATATACTATATCGATAAACAATATTCCAAAAAAACAATGCAACATTTTTTGAATTAACAATATACAAAAGCTTTACTTCGATTTATCCAAAAAGATTATTACATAAAACCATTAAATATTTGTAATTGTTGTTAATAAACATATAGATGATATCTAGATTGCATTTGGCTCAATATATATTGACTCAAATTGGATATAACGGCTTTTCTTTAAGATTTGATTTACGAAATTAACAATTAAAACAAATTTTGATAAACACTTTAACTTCTTGAAATATATTTGTTTAATAATATAATTGATAAATTTTATTGAATATGCTTTTTACTCCTTTATAACTATATACATTATACAAATAAAAAATCAATTTTAAACGTTCATTCTTGTTATCGATAATTCGTTAATAAAGCACATTCTTTGATCCATTCTTAAACAAACATTTATTCTATACGTTAAATCCCAAAACTCTTTTCTTAAACTTTCCAAAATTTAATATTGTTATACTTATTGGCTTTTGTAAAGTTGATAAATAGAAAACGATTTTCCGATTATTTTTCAAATATTTATTGCATAATACAATACTTTGTAAATTCATAAAGTTTTGCAAATCATTTATTACTACAATATTATTAAACTTTTCGGCGATCTAATCATTAATATTTATTTTATCTTTAAAAAGATCAAAAGAACTTTGAAATTGTTTTGATAATTTGTCGACAATAATATATAATGCTTTTTTGACATATTTAATTTCAAAATTGAACAATCGAATCTAAGCGATCTATTTTATAACTAAAGCTTTAAGTAAATCAATAACAATACAATTAAATTGTACAATCAAAACTTTAATATCAATTTCAAGAATGAAATATGTATTATAAAAATCAAATCTAAACTTTTGCAAAGCTTTTAAAATACTACAATATTCTTTTTTAATTGCATTATAGTTTTTTTTAACAATATTTCATATTTCACTTTCAAAACAAATTATTGTTCTTTTTCTATTAAGCATTTAATCCAAATAAACGCTTTATTCTTTAAAATTAACATTAACATTGTAAACAATATCATCAATTTCTTTTGGATCACTATATTGCAAAAGCATAAAAGCAAAAGTGTAGGTTAAAGTATACTTTAAAGAATCTATAGCAAATTGTTTTAACTTTGTTCAAATAAACTTTGTATCTTTCTTCAATAATCGATACAAAGGATTTGCTTTTTTGACGAAATTCTTTACCCAGATCCGAAAAAAAACATAAACTCCAAAAAATATCCGAATGTTATGCTTATTAAATGGTGTAGACTAATCGATAATCTTCTGGATTTTTGCATTTGTAGGAGTTCGCCTATCAGCACTATAAATGTAATCAACAATCTGGATTCCATTTATATACTATTTTGATTTAGCTTTAATTAAACAATTTGCTCTCTTTAATTGTTCAAACGTTTTATTAATGGATTGAATATACTTGAAAACGAAGCATTTAACTTTATCTTCGATTTCCTTTATATTGTAATCATTTAATAAATTTTTAATCCCAATATTATTTAGGAAAGGCAATGCTATAGTTAACGAAAAATTGCTTAAAATTTTCAAAACAATCCTACAAAACTAAGTCATCGAGTTTGTTATTTCCTATAAAAAAATTGTTTGTTGTAATAAACTAAGCGAAGTTTGAAATGCAATTATATCTTTATTCTTTTTTGCCAAAGAAACTTGATTATAATTAGAAAAGAAATTGATCAAAAAAACAATTATATACCCCACAAAATTTTTAGTGAAGGTATCTGCATCAAATAAAAGATTAGTATCCTGGATTGTGATTTTGTTCAACTCGACAATAACATTGATGATTTTGTAAATGTTAGGAGTCTTTTTCTTGACTAGAAACCATGGATTCCTGTATAGCCCTTCGCAATACTTGAATATTCCTTGATCAATACGGTTTTGAAGCATTTTAAAGATTATCTATATTAAAGCTTTTGAAATCGGGAAACTTGTTGTTTACTATGCTATATGCGAAACTATATTGATTTTTTGAGAAAGCGCGATATTAAATTGTATTTTGCCAATATAAATCTAATCAAATACTAAAGCACTTTTGTAATTCAAAAGATATAACAGTAATAGATCTTTTTCTTGTTCGATAAGTATATCTTTATACTTGATTTTTTTTATATGTTTAAAAGTCAATCGGTATCCTTCAGGCTTATTATTGAATTTTGATATCAAATACTTTTTCTATTTGCTAATAAGTTTTTAACAAAGGAACATTTTTTTATAACATTCAAACCAATTTGCTAATCCTTCGAAACCTTCTCTATCTATATTCATAGAAACATTAAATAATTAAACTTTATTAACTTTGTTTTTGTATAGAGTATTAATAAGAAATAAAAGGTCCTTTCGGAAATCCTTTACCAATGCTTTAATCATTAGATATATAGATTATACAATAATTTGATAATACTTATAAGTAAGTTTGTCATCGTTTTCGAAAGCAACCAAATATCCAATATATTTTGGTTTATCAATGTATAAATCTTGTGGATCTGAAAGTAGAATATGGTTTTTAATTGGTTCCAAATAAATCAACATTTCTTTCAACCATTTACAAAGTTTTGGGTTTAATAACTTGTAATACTCGTTAAATACCATCTACTTTTTCAAAAGTTTTACTTTTTGAAGGGGATTTAATACAAGATTATTGATATATTGTTTGTTGGATATGCCAAAATCTAATTTTCCTTATTAATATTAGAGAAATGTTTATCGTAAACTATTTGCAACGCTTAATCGCTATACCAAATATTTGTATAATATTTATTATTGTTATTAGTAATCGCAATATATTATAAATTGTATTAATAATTAAATATAACTTCGCCAACAATAAACTATAGCATATCTAATAGAAATTTGTTTCGAGCATTTTTCATTATGTAGATATTGATTATATTTGTAATTCCTTCGAAAAAAACTTTGACATTTTTGTAGATGCTCATAAGTTTCGATTCAATCGTATCTATATCAACAACATTTATATTTATCGAGCTTATCAAAAGATTTAATGTTATATATAGTTTATTATTCATTATATTGATAATAGAACCATTATTAAGGATGGTTTCGATTAGGTTTTGATTATTTAATAGAATTTTAATCATCGACAATTTTTCACGATCCCGATTCGTCTCCGAAATATATACAACTTGATTATACACCTTCCTTTAATAGTTTAACAAAGCAATAGAAATTATATTTATCTGTACTAGGGGGTTATATTCAAATATGTTATAATAATTGATTTATGCTTTAACAGATTTTCGGTCTTGAGTTATAACAATATAGGATTCCAAGGTAGTAAATGATATATTGTTAATAGTTTTGAAAAGTTCTGATGTTAATACTTCAGGTTTTGATGAATTATTAATCTTGATCAATTATCTCTTCCAAAGTTCGAGTATTGTTTTAAGCAAAAAGCTAATAGGAATAGAAATTTCAATCCCGAGAATCAAATATTTAATTTGCTCAATTGTACTATAACTATTGATTATAACCAAAAAGATAAGTTTTCTTTTTGGTTTTCTAAAAACAACTTTTTTAATAACGATCAACAAATCCATTTTTGCAGAGTTTTAACCATTCGAAGGTGTATTATTTATTGTAGAGTCCGGAGTATTGAATGCAAAAGATTCAATTGTTTGAGCTTTTGTAAAAGTAAAAGTAGCAAGTTTTGAAATCATATTTTCGGATTTTCGCTTTAAAATGAAAATAACCTTTTTTGCTTTATCTTTATTGATATATTGTTCAAATTGCGGTGTAGTAAGCTTAAACTGAATGATAGCGTTAATATATTCTAGGATAAAGCTATTTAAGCGAGAAATAAAGGATGAAATCGAGTTAATATTGTTAAAAAAATAAATACCATTATCAACAATCTCAATGATATTAATATGTTCAATCGATTTTGAATTTGAATTGTTTTTTTTGTTCTATCTATTCATTTTTATATTGGCCGATACAAAACGTACCAAAGGATTTATATTCTTATCATAAAAGATTTGAAATGGTTCTGTTTGATTCTAATTCTTCCTTTAATATATAATATCAAATCTATTAAAGATAATCCATCCTTTTATATAATACTTTTTGAAAATTAAACAATCTTTTTTTATAGTATAGCTTTTGTCTCCAAACTATATATTTTGACAATAGAAGCAAAATTTGTTATAAATTGCATTAATTTTTGCTGTTTCATTATTATCGAGAATATCAATAAAACTAAAAAAAACCATAAACTTTCCCGTAGTGATAAGTTTGATTAAGAGTGCAATGCTTTTAGCAATGAATATTTCGAATACTTTAGCTAACGAACTTATCTTATTATCATAGTTTTTGGAAGATGCAGACTTCTTTTTTTTAAATTTTTCTACAACTTTTATAATAATATTAGTTATTTTAACATTAATTTTTCTCAATCGAGTTTTCTCTTCAAAGTTTTTATTATAGTTTAACAAATCCGTATATTTTATGTAGACCATGTAGATCAAAGCTTAAGTCAAAATATAATATTCCTTCAATAGACTATTAGTTTTATCGACAAACCTTAATCTTAATCAAGTGTTTAAGCTTTCCAAGAACAAAAAAGCAATAGTTTTAATAATAATCTTCTTTTTCGTTATAAACCAAGTTGCAATAAGGTTGTAGCTTTAACTATAGGTCAATATATCTTCGAGATTATACTCTTCCTTTGCATTGTATTTAAATATTAAAGCTTGTAAATAGTTTTGGCTATACTTTAATCGAAAGATGTTTTATGCAATATACTCCGTTAGAAATGCAGACTTAAAAATCTTCTTTCAATTCCAACCAGATGATTTGTATTTATTTATAATCTTTATATTAAATCGAAAATTATGCTTCATTTGCTTAGGAATTCGATAACAAAACTTTTCTTTAGTTATATTGTATTTTCGCTTGAGATCCTCTATAGCCTTACATTATTTCGTTGCATTAATACCATCGAACTATAATATTCCTTCCTTTTTCGCGAATGGTAGATTCTTTTTGTTGGATTTTACAAAAGCCTCGATAAGTTTTTTAATATTATTTTTGTTAAATATAAAAGTATCCTTATTTTGCTCAAAGTTTTCCTCAAAATCGGACTTGATTTTAAAAAAAACAATGATTTTAGGCTTTGCCTTCGCAGGTTGTTTGCCTTTAGCATTATAACGCTTACTTCTACAAAGCTTCAATTTACTAAAAGGACTAGATTGCTTACTACTAATAAACCCATCAATCTTTTCGACCTTAAGATTTTTGAAGGCCATTGTATCGAACGCAGGTGTACTAAAACCATTAATAGATTTGGAAAATATAATTGATCAACAAAATATTGTAGCTTAAACAATTGAATTATATAAGATATAAATGTAATATAATTAAAATATAAATTTTTCGGTAACATAAATAAAATAATGAAGGAGTAATAAGAATAATATAAACAAAAAGAAAACAAATCTTTAGTAATAAATAAAGGATTTTGATAACAACAAAATCCCTATCCATTTCGACATTGATACTTTACAAATTCGCAAAGTATTGTTGTATATATTTACCAACGCTGAAGTATAGTACATCGATCACAATTTGGTTTACATAAGTTAATCAAAACAATGTTAAATCAATCAAATAGATAATCAAAATATATTTAAATCCTTTTCGGAGGTTTAGTATTTATTATACCCAAACCTAAAATAAAATTTTTATGATCGCGCCGAAATTCATTGTTGCTTATTATTCTATAAAGTCCATTTACTTTATATATTAATCCTTAACATTTTAATCACAAATACTTAATCGAATTAGAATACAATCAAATCAACTTAATGGTTATTTAAAGTTCCGGCAGATCGTACTTTTCCTTTTCCAATTTGATTTTCAGATAGCGAACTTAAAAGTGCAAAACCATTTAAAGGCTTTTCAGTATCAACAACAAGGGTTATATGGATAACATGTATTGAATTTTTCGGGCTGTAAATTATAAAATAGGTTTAACATACAACTTATAAACTAAATCGCCGAATAAAGAAAACTATTGTTTTTAGTAATAATTATTAATCTTATAATTATTTTGTATTATTATTCGATTTGTAATATAAGCGTTATCAAATCTTATTTTTATTATTATCACATTTAAATGGTTGATATTGGACAAAAATACAACTACCTGCGATTTGGATTCCTTTTCTTCGAGGTATAATCTATTTTGTTGTTTTTGCTCTTTTTTTATCCTTGTCGAAGAATACAATTCTATATTATTATTGTTCGTAATTTCTTTATCAATTTTTTTGATACTTTGGATTCTCTACAAAGTATTTCGATATATCGAAAGAAACTTAAGGTTGCACATTACTCTTATAAATAACTAACTTTGGATAAACCTTTGTTTTTGTATAAATTATTAATATAAAAGGGAAAAAGGTAAAGGATAAAAACAATAACCAAAAACAACAAAAAAAATAGCTTTCTAAAAAAAAGCAATATAATAAAAGGGGAGTAGGGGTTAAGATCAACTAGATTGGTTATAAACAATAAAGGAGAAAAGGATAATCAGGATAAATAGTCTAGATTATAAAGGATATATATACAATCAAAAAAAAAGATAATAAAGAAAATAAAACTTAGTAAACAAAATATAATATAATAATCTAAGATATAGAGTAAAAGAAGTATAAATACTCCTTATGAAAGGCGAGATCATGTGAGGGTGTTAGGTCCGAATGGTCGGAGCCATTCTGCAGTCTCACAGCATATTAGATAATATACACTGTTACCACTACAATAATAATAATAATAATAATAATAATAATGATGATGATGATAATGATGACGAGATAGAGATGTATTCGCTTTGATTAACTAATTGACTAACTGACTGACTGATTGAAAATGTAAAGATATTCAAGAAAGATATTCAAAAAAGATACTTAGGAAGAAATGATGAATAAAAAAGACAAGCAAGCAAACAAGCAAACAAGCAAACAAACAAGCAAATTTTCTTTCGAGTTTACCTCCTCGCACTCATGACTTTATGTACTCTATACGAACACAGTATCGTGAGCTGTAGTCGTACCGCCAGAGTGAGTTTGCGAGTCTGGTGGTAAGTAAGTAATACAAGTATACTCGTAGAAAGTACTATTAGTATTCAAAACAAGATGTAAATTTTCACTAGAAATTTATTAGGAGCTTATCGGGAGTTTTCTTTTCTTCTTCTTCTTCTTCTTCTTCTTTCGTTTTATGGTATGATCTATATGATTCCCCATTGAGCCTATGAGCTCTCTTTCTCTTATTTCCCCCCTCTCTTTTTCAATCTCCTCGGTTGAGCTCTCGGTGAGCTGTTATCATTTTTACTTAATGAGACCCTAGCACTCGCTGAGGATTTCATAAAATCCACACATAAGCATTGTGAAGCTCCGCGGTAGTAGATTTGCATCGTCATCTTGTTGTAGGTATGCAAAGAAAGTTTTCCGGTAGATGTAAAACACCTACTGGTTCTCTTCTAAGCATCGTATATCGAATGATACTATCTATACTGCTAGTCTTACAATTGCGTCGATTCGTTCATACATCTCCTATCTGACACCATCAACAATTCCACCACCTCTCATCCTGCTCCTCATCCCTTTTCAGTATCAGCGTATCAAACTAAATCTCAAAGATTTCTCCTACTCCCTCACCCCCTGCTCTCCTATTCTCTACCAGATCTAACCTCCAGCCCTCCCAATTCTTCAACCCCCTCTTAACCTCCTTGACCCTCTCGATCCTCTTCATAGCTTCCTCCTGTTGAGCTTTCCTAAACGCTTCCTCATCAAACTCCATGAGCTCATCGTCATCTAACAACCCATCGTCATCTTCCGCTCCTCCATGTCCAATTGGAGCTGTTCCGCCAGTGATAGCATTGAAGCCACTTGTCAAATAATCTCCGATTCCCTTCCCTGGTTGCAAAGCTCCACTTTTTCTAGCGTGAGGACTTCCACTTCCACCACCTAAATCTACATCTGTGAATCTTGTTCCGGGACTCGTAATCCCGTCATCTCCCTCGCCTTCCATTTCTCTTCTTCGATCCCTCCAAACTCCGCTTCTCAGTTCATGTACTTCCGCCTCCAGGTCCCTAACCTTTCGTTCCAGCCGTTGTCTCTCCTCATTCTCCAATTCATCAACCCCATCATCATCAATTCCCTGTGCATCTCGTTTCTTCAATCTCTCTCTCTCTTCCTTCAAGCGTAAGTTATCATTTTCGGCACTCACGAGGCGGATTTTGAGATCTGATGCTTCTTTTTCCACCCTCTCTCGTTCTTTCTTCTGAGCTTGCGATCGTGCATCGTGTTCTTTGTGAAGCGTCGTAAGTGTAGAGACTTTCTTTTCAAGCGCCTCTACTTTCTTCTGAAGTTCATCGCTATGTGCCTTAGCTTCCTCTGCTTCTCTTTCTAGTGTGCGTAGTTTTGTTTCTGCGGATATGCGTTCACTACCTTCCTTGACAGCTTTTTCAGTTGTTCGTTCGAGGTTCTTTTTTATGTCTCCCAATTCACGTTGCGCGTTCGCAGCTGATTTTTCACTCCTGGCTAGTTTATCCTCGAGGGCAGTGATTTGTTCTTTTTCCACAGATGACCCTGATGCAACACGTTCAAGCTGTGCCCGAAGATTAGATATCTCAATTTCCATAGACTCGATTGTTGAGGACTTGGAACGTAGTTCGGCTTCCAAGTCTGATGGTGATACTGATGTTGAAGGCGAAGACCCATGTTTTCTCAAGGATGAAACCTGAAGTTGTGTATTTTGTCGTTGGAGCGCCGCAATTTCTGATTTCTACAACAATTCATTAACCCCACACCAATCTTATACTGATTTCCCAGCACGGCACTTACCAACTTCTCTACCTCGTCCGAAGACCCAGCACCGCTAGTCTTCTCCCCCTTTGTAGACTCTCCATCCGCCTCCCTTAAATCCTCCAACTCCTCCTCCGCCTTCTTCCACCTCTTCTCTGCATCACCCGCTTCTTTACTCAATCTCTTATTCTCCCTCTCCAGATCCTCAATCCTTAAAGCTTGTTTCCTATAAATATCTGGCGCTGTATCACCACTAGGACTAAAAGTGATTTCTGGTGAAAAGGGCCCCGAAGCCTGTCTGAAGGAAGATGACCTCATTTTTGATTGTACAGATAATGAGGGCGATCTTCCATGCCTCGAGGCAGAATTGAGTTCCGATACCTTCTCCTCCTCATCTTTATTCTCTGAAATTTCTGCAGGCTTCACCTCCTCTTCTTCGCCTTTTATCTCTTGGTGGGCGAGTGATGATTCCGCAGAAGCCGGGATTGGTGTTTCAATAGGAGCCTCGAGGGACACTTCAGCAGTCGTCTCAATAGGTACTTCAGCAGGAGCTTCGTGGGACACTTCAGCAGTCGTCTCAATTGGTACTTCGGCAGTTGCTTCAGATGTGTCTTCCTTCTTTGAACCCTCAGCGCTAGCTCCAGCTCCAGCATCCGCCTTCTCCTCTTTCTTCCCTCCCGCCTTCTTCGCCTTCTTCTTCTTCATTTCCTCGACCTACATTCTCCCGTCAGTATTTGCTATCAACACATATCCCTCTCAGACACTCTCTGCAAATACCCCCCACTATCCGTCAAACCATGCTCCTTATCCATTTTTCCCCATCTCACCACAACCAAGACAACCAAATAACAAGACAGGACAACATACCCTCTTCTTGGCCGCTGCAATCTTTTCCGCCTTGGCTTTTTCCTCTGCATCAGCCATGTTTAACGTTTAATATAATAACAAGCTTCTTCGTATTGTATCTCTTCGTCGCAGAATATTGAAAATCAAATTTCCTTATCCTCACCAAAACTTTACGTCGCCCAAATATAATGCTGGAAATACGACTCCCAAGCTTAGCATCGAATGCAGGTCTGGTGGGTGTTCAGACCAGCTTGCGTCCATTAAGCTAACCTAGCTCCCGCCTTAGCGACAAGGAAAGTCAAGACTATATATGACAGTCCCTTAATTACCGGCGCTACTTCTATTATCTCTGTATTATTTAGTAGATCATCAGATAAATTACCTACTAAATTACATGTAAGTTACATTTACTCGTATGTTCATTGATTCTTAGTACAGCGCTCTTCTCGAAGAGGAAATAGCCAATCAGATTGCATGGATGGTTGAGGGGATATATATACTTTGTATATATATATATGCACGGACCGCATCATTATCATCTAATCCGTATCAGACACTATTACGAGTACCAGTATTCATTATTACAACTAACTGATAAGAGCATCAATGATCCCCTTCTACTAGTGTTCTTGCCCTTTCAATTTCATCTGACTTGTTATCCCTTCCTGTCCTGTCTCTATGGTATTTTAGTGTTGGCCATTTGCTTTTCGGGTTCCTTGATAAAGTACAGTACACATACGCATACTCATTCAAGTTGTATCAATTGTACGAGGAGTACAGTGCGAGTACCTACAGACGCACTTCTATATCTCAGTAATCTTTATCTTGCGTCAAACAAACATCCACCCATCCACAGGCAACGATGACGTCTTCATCCTCTTATAACCCGCCTTCCAACTACAAAACCAATTCCAACTCCAACTCCAACTCCAACCCCAACTTCGACTCAAATCCCAATCTCTCACTCCACCTAACCGATACCTCACTCACACCCCTCCTCTCTGCCTCTTCATCCTCTTCTAACCCCTCTACCTCCAACCGACCCCCTAATCCCAAGCCCCTCCAAACCCCCTCTCTCACAACCCTAACAACGACTGCCCTCTCCGCCTACAACTCCTCACTGCATCTCAACCTCGGCCAACCCCAACGAATCATCGTCGAAACAAAGGCGTCCGGCCCCATGCTCCTACATTCTTTTATCTCTCCCTCATCTACTAGCCCCCAGACACCCGCCCGGAACCCGCGCCACTCTACACACTCTACCCACTCTACCCACTCGACACACTCGACACACACGCATACAAGCACACATACAAACACACAAAATCAAATCAATGGCCTAGAATACACAAACGGGGCACCAAGTACCCGCGGTTTGGAAATTTTATCGGCGGCGCGAGACGAATTACGACCATTGAGTGGTACAACCGAGGGAAGCCATTCAAAGCAAGAACATCATGATTTGAAAGATGAAGGAGCTCAGGTACCATTATTAATTGGGACAGTTGTGGCAAGATCAGCGGAGCACATAGGGGAGGCGAGGAGGGCGGCCCATAGGATTGAGATTGCTGCGCATGGCTTCCGGAGGGAATCAATTAAAAATGTGGAAGAGAAGAGGGAGGGAGAGGATGAGGGTACTGCTGGGGATGGTTGAGACATTTGGAAACATGGAATGAGAGATTTGGGTGCATGTGAAGATTATTGGTCATACACTAGCGAGGGGAGGCTGCTTTCCTACCGCATATCGGCAAAAACAAAATCATTTGGGCGGAGGTCAACATTCTTACAAGAACGAAAATGAAGGGGTGATTAAAAGTCATATAGATGCGGAAAGAGGGGAGGTTTTCATGGGTTCCCATGAGGGGGGAGAAAGTGCTTGGACCACAAGTGCCTTTTTGAAGATTCCAGTGCAACACAGGCAGTACACATGTAAATATTAATGGTTCGTTCATAAATCATTTGCTTATCTTCATAGTCTATTTGGCGAACTACACCCTGGACCTGCATTATTCATAAAATGCCCCAAAACCGACCGCGAAATCCTGCCCAAATATCTAGATAAGTTGCTTGAAAGCTCTGTTGATAGGTGAGCGGATGTTTGGAACGCTCTTCCAGAAATCAACAGTGGCAACAGCACGCTTGGAGATGCCTTCTGGTGTGAATTCGAACTTCTAAACCGGGGGTTAGCACTATTCATAAGTCTCAAACCTGACTGAAGTTGAGAACATACCTTGTAAACATCCTTGTAGGCACCGGAGGCACCAAATCTGTTGAGACCGAATTGCTCGTGGGTGTAGCGTTCCCAGCCCATGGTTGACATAACTTCAACTGACAAAGATGGGATACCGTCTGGCAAGACGCTGAGTCTGTACTCATCAGATTGAGCATCGAAAACCTCGAAACAAGGAATGGAGACAACACGGGCTGTGAGATTGTGCTTCTCCTTAAGATACTTGACAGCGTCAACACAGATACCGACCTCGGAACCAGTGGAAACAAGGGTGATATCTGCCTTCTCAGCACTGTGCACAACGTAACCACCCTTGATGGCGTGGCCGATTGTGGAGTTCTCGAGTTGAGGAAGGTTTTGGCGGGAAAGAGCAATGATTGAAGGGGTGTGCTTGGAGGTCAATGCAACGTAGTAAGCTGCACTGGTCTCGTTCCCGTCAGCTGGACGCCAGACCATGCAGTTGGGGAGAGCACGGAAATGCGCCAAAGTCTCAATAGGTTGATGGGTTGGTCCATCCTCACCAAGACCAATGGAGTCGTGGGTAGCAACCCAGATAACACGTTGTTGGGACAAAGCAGAGAGACGGATTGCACCAGCCGCGTATGAAACGAAGTTAAGGAAAGTTCCTCCGTATGGGATGACGGTTCCGTAGGCAGCCAAACCGTTCATGATGGCACCCATTGCATGCTCACGTACACCATATCTGATGTATCGTCCAGACCAATCACCAAGACCGGTAGCAGGAGCTTGGAAATCAACGGCCTCCTTCCATCTGGTCAAGTTGGAGCCAGTCAAATCTGCTGAACCACCAACAAGTTCTGGAATAGCTTCGTGAATCTTTTGGAGAACGATCTCGGACAATTTTCTTGAAGCAACTGCGTCATCGGATGGGGAGTATGTTGGGAGGTTCTTCTCCCAGCCTTCTGGAAGCTCTCCGGTCAAGCGGCGCTTGAGATCAGCGGCCTCTGAAGAGTACTTTTGGCTGTACTTCTCGAGCAATTGGTTCCACTCTTGCTCCAATGCGGCACCGTGAGATGCGCGCTCGTTGCAAATATCGTAAACTTCTTGTGGAACAACGAAAGACTTTTCGGGATCGAAACCGAATTTCTCCTTGAGTTGCTTAATATCATCGGCCTTGAGAGGGGATCCGTGAACACCGTGAGTTCCTTGTTGCTTAGATCCGAAACCAATAATGGTTCTGAGCTTGATCAAAGAAGGCTTGTCCTTAACGGCTTGACACTTCTTGATAGCGGCCTCCATGGCTTCTAAATCGTTGTCACCATCGGCAACAGTCTCGACGTGCCATCCATATGCTTCGAATCTCTTTACAACGTCTTCAGTGAAGGCGACATTGGTGTCACCATCAATGGAAATGTGGTTATCATCGTAAATAGCAATAAGGTTACCCAATTGCAAGTGACCAGCGGTTGAAGCGGCTTCACTGGCAACACCCTCCATCAAGCATCCATCACCAAGGAAGCAGTATGTATAGTTGTTGATGAGCTCGAATTCAGGCTTGTTGAATTCACCAGCTGCGTGGTGTTGTGCAATGGCAAGACCAACAGCGTTGGCAATACCTTGACCAAGAGGGCCAGTGGTGACCTCAACACCATCGGTATCGGCGGATTCTGGGTGACCAGGAGTGTGACTATCTATCGACTGAATTGGAGTTAAATTAGTGGAAGATCAAGATTTCCGATCGTAGGGTCACTAACTCTGAAAGCTTTGATATCATCCATGGACAACTTGTAGCCGTAAAGGTGGAGGAGAGCATATTGAAGCATGCATGCATGTCCGTTACTGTAATTTTCGGGCAATTAGCTTTTGAATCTCAAACGCGCGTTCAAGAATTCCATGGCAATAACAAAAATGTGAGGATCAAGTTATGCCATAACTAAATTTCCCAAACAGTATGATAGTTATGGTTGTGCGGATGGGATTGTGCCTCTTGAAATGCATAGTTGTAGGAATGCATCAAATATAAAGGACACTGATGCGCAGATGATCCAATTAAATCAGGAAATGGTTTAACTTACGAAAGAACAAATCTATCACGGTTAACCCAGCTGGAGTTCTTTGGGTTGAAGTTCATGATCTTGTTGAAAAGAACGTGGGCAACTGGTGCCATTCCCCTAAATATCTCATTAGCAAGCCAGATATCAATGTGCCAACTCTGCAGAACTCACATAGGGGCTCCGGGATGACCGGAGTTGGATTTGAAGGTAGCATCGGCCTTTAAGTGAAGATGTCAGTATCTGGTTTGAAGCATTTGATGCCGAGTTGTGGTTTTGGGTGAAGCTTTCGGGTGTTCGATGGCGGGGCAAATCCCCAATGCAAAGGGTAAATAGAAGATATATAACTTACAGCGAGGATACGGATGGTATTGATGGCCAGTCTGTCAACGTCGGTGAAACCCATGATTGCTTTTCTTTTCTTTTCTTTTCTTTCTTTTCTTTCTCTTCTTTCTCTTCTTTCTTTTCTTTTCTTTTCTTTCTCTTCTTTCTTTTCTTTTTATATTAAACAAAGTCTTCTTGGGGGTATATTGGGTATTGAAATTCTTTGAATGGAGAGAAAAGGTTGTTGAGAAGAAGGTCGAGGGAGAGATGGGGTGAGAGAGAGACGAAAAGAAGAGCAGAGGAAAAAGGAGGGGCGAGCCAAATAGCTTTTTGAGTGTATTGGCTTGTTTGGATTTTTGGTGGGGGATTGAATTTGTGACGACAGAATTTTGAAGAGCTCGGTGAGGAGATCCACTTATTTATTATGGAGCCCCCATTGTCATCGGGAATTGGTGCGGGTATACTCGAGTAGAGGCCAAAAGAGGGTCCTCCGTTGCATTGGGTAAGGTTAGATTAGGTAAGAAGATTTATGTCTATCTATAATTGTAATAGCTATATAAGGTTAGTGTCGATACAATTTGGACTACTTTGTAATCATGAAGAGAATCCTCCATATATCGACGCTAGGCTGTTCATCTATCCATGCTATTGATCCATCCAGGTACGGAGTCAATTCTCAAGGTACGGCTCAGTCTAGAACGCATTACGAGTATTTTTACTCGTAATTACGAGTATATTACTGATGCAGCAAGCAGGTGACTTGCAAATCTTTTGCCAAACGAATATGCATGTCACGAGTGTGATTTCTTACATTACCTGACTCACCCAAGAGAGGTGAGACGAGATCGATCATAGATGGCGCTTCACTTCGTATATACCTACATCTATGTGCCTTTGGTACGCACTTCATACTTCTACTCAGTACTCCTACCACCAACTCGGCATAGTTGCACCAACATCTCGAAGTCTTGGCTACCCCAAGTGGCGGAAAGGTCCAATGCAATGCAATGTTGCTCTTTCAACCATCTCTTCTGGCCAATCCCATCCCATCCAACCGCTTCTTATCGAGATAGATCTGGTCGTCCATCCGTATCTTCAGGACCCTGGATGCTTGGGCATATTTATATCTCCAATCAAATTCATGCCGGGATGCAACGGGATGGATCACCTGTCATGATATTTTACCATCGCGGAGATATGGCATTCAGCATATGCAGTAACATCTCGAGAGCATAAGCTTAATGTTACGGTTCGGAACATACGGTTCAAGAAGAGAGTACAGGAGGAACCACTTCAAGTATCCGTATGTAGTACGAATTCATCATCCTCTTTTCGCAGAAGTATAGAAGCTATTCCGTCGTTCTTTATCTTGAAGCAGATGTGCAATATGCATTCTCAGCTTACCTAGTCGTTGCTCTTCATACTGCCATGTGTATCGATCAAATGAAAGGTGATAAGATAATATTTCAAATTGAGTCTCATACTTTCTCGAGATAAAGCATGTGCAGAATACGCTACAGTATTTGATCTGATTAATATCTTCAAAGTCGTGGCTTGCTTACTGCAACTTCCAGGAAATTCACACTCGTATGATAATGCCATCAACGGCGTCACTTCTCTAGTTCCTGTACCACGATACAGATGCATGCCCGTGCTGCTGCACCTCCACATCAAATCTTATCCAATATAATGCGACCTCTTGGACGTTCGGATGTCTCAACTGAGAACACTTCACTGGGATCAAGGCTTATTCGTTTGAGAATCAGGCATCGAAACAAACGCCAGAGATTATGATCATTGGGTATATACCGTACATGCAAAGTGAAGCGCATCATAGGTGCGGATGGTAACAAAAACTCCTAATGGCAGAATGTGCCTCCCATTCCACCAAGAGCCCAGTCTTATCCATCTTTTACAATCCAACACCTATGCTCCTAGTTAGCCACCAACGCCGGAAACTAAACCCAAATACTCCGCAAAGGAGAATGAACTATTCCTTGGACTGCTGTCCACTCTCCGCCTGATCAAAGCAAAACGCAGAAACATCGAAAAGCAGTGGATCCAGACTTGCCACCTTCGACTCGGCCCAAACTTTATGATCAGATTGCTCGAAACCCTTCGGTGGACCCGATACTGTACGCTCCGGATTGGCTTTCTCTGTGCGTACTCTATCTAACTCCTGCCTAACCCCCGAATACTCTACTTTTAAGGTCTCATATGACTGCGCTAGATCACTATGACGACCCTCAAGCTCTTCAAGGCGTTGCTCGAGCTCTCGCATATGCTTCTCTTTCCTATCTCTGAAAGCTCGCTGGGAAGCTCGATTTTGGGCTCGACGACGCTGCGTGGAATCAGCATCTTGTTAACTCGGTAGATGAGGCCAAGACCACTTACCGAATGCACATGTGAAGAAACTGCTGTCTCATTGCCACTCTTTTTCCGTCTTCGATCATGATCTTCGTAAATGCCCTCAATATCTAATTCCACCGGGATCAACCCCGCCGGAACACCGTTTGGTTGATATTGCATTGGAAATGATGGATATGTCATAAATGTGTCTCCTCCGTACACGTGATCATTTCCCCCATATACATGATCGAAAGTCTGTGAAACGATGAGATTCTGAAAGGTTCTGAGGGTGGGTTGAACATACATTGCTGTTGAGTGGCGAGCTTGCTGATGACTCGCTCGAGGTGTCGTATAAATTCATATCTCCGGGCACCAAATATGAATCGTTAGAGCTGTCGTGATGATGAAAGTGGTTCGCTGCCATATCGAAGTTATATCTCGTTATTGGGAAGTATAGTGTTGTATTCTCGGTGAGAGTAGGACTTGATGTTATAGGATCAAGGGGTTGAGTCTTCGAGGCTATTATAATCAAATGATATTCAGCGAGTCTAACAACTGGGAGTCACAGTAGCTTTAAATCTTACATCCCCTCGACAGGATTGCACATCGGGCAAAGATCATCCTCGCCCATCCAGGTGGGGACCAAGACAAACGGCATCCATCCTCGCTGCAAATGGAGGCTTCAAGCTCGCTCGCATACCGCTGTTAATCATAGAGAATAATGCTTGAGGTACCTGTTGTATCCAATCAGAACCTCTGAAGATAACGAAGGGAGCGGTAACGATATTTGAGGAACATGGGATGCTCTGTGCTTTGCATGGATACCTCCGTACAGATTTTCCCATCTGTTGCCACGAATCTCAAGTCTTCCACCAGTTAGACACAGGAAATCCTCCATCCATTTCGTTGTGGTAGGGTGCAGTTGTAGGGGTGCACTGCTAGCTCAGACACTGCGAGCTCGTACTACCTTCAGCATGGACAACAAGGAACAGCAGACGGCATGGCCTTGTGGGGGCTCACCAAGCTCTCACGCACCCACCATTTCCCATTTTCAGAACGCATCCCTCATTACCTAAACTCTTGCACCAGAATTTGGGTGTGCTTACACATTGAGTCTTTTGTGAGAAGTCAATGAGACCCCTGACTTCGTTTGCTGACAACACAAATTTTATCGTCGGTAAAGATCGTTAGCTCGCTCTAGCTTGCGTTTGCATGAGCTAGCTTACTCAGGAGAACCTATCCTGGAATATTTATATTTATGTTGATTGATTTATTTCGATTTGTTGCGTTTTTCGTGTACCTCGTGCTGAAGTACTCATTACGGGCTGACGCCAAGACCCGTTCCTCGGACTTACGCTTTTTATACATGACGTTTATGAGAAGCGAGGCGAGTTTTGCCCGATGGCATGGTATAGGATAAGATGGGACTTCATACAAGCGAATTGAAGATATACCCACGCTTGGCTGTTGTCCGGGAAGTTGTCTTTGAAAGTCTAGTTCAATCTAGTCTGGCTATGTCACGTAACATCATAACATGTTCAAGATAGATCTAATATCTGTATCTAATACTAGATCAAACCTTTTAAGCTTCCTCTCCAGCGTGACACAGTACCTTCACAGCCATTGACCCCAACACCCGTACTCAATATACATATTCTGTTGAGGATACAAGTTGTAGAAGAGATCTTATCTAGCGAGCCCTGAGACCCTGACCCGATGGTGATGAGCTTATGTTTGAGTTTAGCATATACGATCACAGATTACCCTACACCAAAGCTTGGCCTCAAACATTAAAATAACGTCTGCAGGATTCTTACCACGGCCACCCGCTGGTATTCCCTTCTCTAGCTTATGATTTACATTCATGTGTAAACCCACTTGCCGCAGATCTCATCATCCCATCCCTTCCTCGGAAATTTAACTTTTAATAATAGGTACCGAAGGATTTCTCGATCGTTAGCGCATCAGCATCTAATTGCTGTAGCATCTACGAGTAAGCCGTGATTCTTGAAGCTTTGATTCCATTTTCTCTTTTCCTCAGTTCGGCTGTGGAGTAACTTGCAGGCGTGGTGGACCCCCTCCCCCCCTGGTTATCCGAATCTTTTCCTTTTTGGAATCGGGTTTTCATGGGCTTGGATTTTGATATTGTCTGATAGACTAGGGATTCGGCGAGGACCTTGGACCTAAAGGTTGCTTGGAAATCGATTCGAGGTTTTCTTTCGGAGCTCATGGATAGTTTTTGATAGTACCTAGCCAGCTAAGGAATGTTAACATTATCCCCTCCCCTAGAATCCGGGAAATGAACATGTTCGCTTAACGGGGATCTCACTACCCAAACAGAACATCAGGATTTTTAAATATCTCAACAAGTTTATGACTCTGTTCTGTAATTTTCTGAGAATGAGTTACTTACTGGCTATCTACTTGAGTCGCATGTCAAATTGGATATGAGACTGTGCAGATTCTCGCTTTTCGCTGTTTCGCGGATATTTCGCCATGTGGGATGCGGTTAGTATGGCGTTGTAACGTTGAGGAGGCCCTATCAGATCTTCACATTCTATTTCCTGGCTTTGCTACCTAGGTATGCCGATTCCGAAGATATCTTCCGCATACCGAATCCCGAAGGAACAGTCGGAGCGCTGTGGAATAATGATACGATGTCTGATCATGTTGTACGGAATACTAATCATGATCTAGAATCGTCAAAGTTATTTTTATCTACAACTAAACTGACATCCACATCTACAGCTACAGCCACAGCTACAATCACATCTACATCATCATGCAATCCACCCTTTCAGTCTGATCTCCCAAGATTCAAAGCCCTATTCATGAGCCGACCATAGATAAATCCAAATACCATCCCATACATCACCATTAAGAAATGATGAAACATAAGGATCAACATCCAATTATGGTAGTCGAGTATAACCAGCCTTCTTCTCGGATTGCATGAAAGCAACAGACAACAGAAGGAAACATGGGGTTCTGAACGAAAGACATCTAACTCATGGTTCTCATCGCATCTAACCCTCGCCCCTTCCCTCAGGGTTATCTAGTAACTTTCGTATTTCAACCTACTCGTACATATCTACTCGAGTACACGTATCAACATACTTGGGTAGATTCCGCCCCGCACGACGCCGCTACGTACCTATGTAGTCACCCGTCAGCTACCGATATCGTCCATCGTTTGTGATCGCATCCATGGAGGAATCAGATACACATCCATCACAAGGGTGATAGCGGAATTGGTTTCTAGGGGTCTACTGTACGATGGCAAAATTCACTCGTGCAGCAACCTTCGCTTACACAAGCTGGAAGCGGTAACCTTACTTTGGATCTGTATTTTTTTTGGGAAGATTTGATACGATGCTATGCATATAGCTAGTATGGTTACGACATGAGTTCTAATCCCGCATGTATGGCATGAGGAAGGGCTTTTTCCCTCTATATATCCTGGTGACATATTGCTATCCATACACATTTGAGTCTGAGCCAGAGGTCCTGAAAGAGGGGCGTCGATAATCCCGACCGTGGTTCTCATCAACGGTCTCATTACAGAAAATGGTGGCACGTACGAAATATCGATCACAGAACGAAGGTTAGAGATCATGGAAGATTGTCGAGTAGAAAGGGTAATTTTTTACTCAAAGGCTAGTTCTAGGGCCTGATGAATAGACGCTCGACACAGCCCTAGTTCTCAGTTTCCGTATCGCTAAATTCGCCATCCCCATGTTATTGTTCTTGGCAATGTAGGTAGAGACAGTAGGCCACAAAAAGGAAAAGCTGAGAAACTTCTATCAACATACTAGATTGGGGTTTCTCTCCCAAATTCAGCTTGTTGCAGATGTGTTGCAGATGCAGATGGATAACAGTTTCTTACTTCTTTCTTATCATGAGAAGATGTTAGTGGCTTTTGTCACATGTGTCAGGAATATGCTGCTTACATAGACTCGTAAAAGTATCAGCATGTCCACCAGTCGAAGATGCAAGCTGCTCAAATTAGAAGTCCGCTGTTGTCACCCAAATGATGCTGGACTTCCATTCAAGGAGGAAAATGCTCATACGGCATACCTCCAATCCACGGAGGACAAAAAACCTTATATGCAAGCCCCATTATGGTTGTGGAGAATGCATATGGAAAGGGATGGAGGTGCATTTGCATTCGAAATAGCTAACTGTGGCATGGTAAGAATGCTCTGCTTGTCAAAAGGTTCTGTGGGATGTAACCTTAACATGAAGAGCTTTTAATTCCTTTCACTCTTCCTTCAAGAAGTACACAGAGTATGTATATAGGGGGGTATAATGTACCACAGAAGTGGCTTAAACCCACATATATGCAAGAAGGGATCTCTCAAATCGCACGTCGATATTTACGGCTAGTGTACGGGAAGAAAAGAAGGAAAAGCACAGTCATCAACATACTTGACACACACTCTGTGGCCTGGTTGGGGACCCTGATCTTCGAGATCATTATATGCGGATGCGAATGGAAGGAGAGTTAAGCATCCTGGATGTATAGTAGAGGAATATCGGGATGCGGCGATGACGACATGATGTTAAAGCTGGATATCAAACCCCTCCCATTCTAGAAGAACCTCGATCTTTCAAAAGCCTCAAAGGTTTGGACCAAACGGAACAAAATCTCGATGTTACCCAGGAAGGACGGCCTGAAGTGGTGAAACAACGAGAGTTCACGAGAAGCTTCGTACTCTCCACCGCCAACCACGAATTCGAAAATCCGGGGTACTCCAACAGCCCCTCACTGAATCTGCATATGCCATTGCTGCACATTACCCATATCACTCATAGAATTCCATACAATCAAATAGCCCAAGTATTGCACATCCAGCAATCGGCTGTAGGAAGATTGCTGCCGTAGTTTGTCCTACGTTACAATACATACGCATGACACTCCGATCTATCAAGCTTCCAACCAGTCCAATCCAATCTAATCTGTGCAGGAGGGTGCAGAAATAGGCATGGAAATGAATAGACAGAATCCCTTTTCATGGGCAAAGACAATGGGCCATGAAGTGTGGATGTGTGGATGGAGGGAACCAATCCTAAGGGTTTGATGAGGGGAAGAAGAGGGTTGAAAATTCAATGGATGGATGGGGCAATGGAGAGATAAGGGGAAGACAGACCACCAAACCAGGAGTGAGGGGTGAAGAATGGTAAAAGGTATGGCAATCATCTCATATGTGAGATGTTTGTGGATTATTTTATAGTGAACGAGAATGATGTGAAGGGAAGGAGATGGAATATCATTGGCCTGGGAATGTATATTCGGATCCGAAGTGATGGGCTTTCGGTCCAGGACGGAAAAAATAGAAAGATAATGTTCGTGAAACACGAACCGGGGAGATCTCACTCAGAACGTCGTTGCGCAGTTCAAAATCCGTCGATGTGATGGGTTCGATTTGGTGCGTTGTCTCATATGCTATCGCGACCCATGATAATATCCATTCGGTTTCCGCCAAATTTTGCTACAGATTTTGATGCAGTTTCCATTTTCCATGTGGCTTGAAGGACTTTGTTTGATGGTAGGATGGGATTAGATAACGTACGCAGAATTTGAGATCTATCGTTCTGTCGTACGCCGATAGATTTCTTAGAAATGAATCTCGGGATTTGAGAAATGTTTGGGGTAAATATGTCGGTATTTTAGGGCTCTAAGTGATAGACAGATCAATGAGCCACGTCGTCGGGACCGGTCAATTTGTTTCTTTCGCCAACTAGAGGGTGCGTTAGTAAATGAAGGGACGAGGAACATGATGGGTGAGGAGTCAAGTGTGAATGGTGAAGGTGAAAACACTTACCATCCAAAGCCACCAAAAATCTGCTCACACAGTTGTATGCTGCGACCTACGTTTCGTGATTAGCTTTCACTCTGAACCAACCTCGAAGGGCCCATGATTCCCGCTTCAAAGCTCTAACTCCCCCCCAAAAGTCTACTCACCGTAGCCGTCAACTCCACAATCTCCTTCTCGTCAAACCACGCTTTCAACTCCTCAAAAACTTCTTCGGGCACCTTAACATTCCTAGTCATCTCATCCGTATACCTGACCACCGCCCATTGTTTCCCACTCAATCCCTCTGAATCTCCATTGGAATCTCCCTTTCCCTCCCTCTCACACTTCTCCCGCTTAAGTACCTCCATCCCCTCATCGCTAACCCCTCCCTTCTTCGCCAACGGCGCATGGTGTCCCCATTCATACCAAGCCCGGTTGCAAATCGCCACCCTGCAAATGGCTATCTCTCTAATATCATCCGCTAACCCCGTTTGTGTCCTTACAGCCCCGAGGAAGGAGTTCCACCCATCTGCTACAGGGGGGCTGTGCAGTAATGTTAAGTCTAGAGGTTGCAGAGGACGAGGTGCGCGACGGGCCTCAACACGTTCGATTATCGCGCGGTCGGAGGGGGAGGAGAAGTGTGGGGAGGAGGGGTCGGCGTAAGGGAGACGCATTTTGGAATGGTGGGTTTGATGAATGAGGTTGATTTGCGTTGGTGTGGGGATTCGATAACGACGAGGGAGGCTTTGCTTGGTAGTTTGAAAGATAGAGAGCAAAGGAATATGATTGATGGTACGATACTTCATACCATTGAATCAAAACTTGCAGAAATACTTCAAGGAAGCAGTAAATGGCTACAAACTTGTATATGTATGTATATAATGCCTACTCGAGCATCATCATACCCCTCAGAGATGTGGGGTTGGAAACTGGCCGAAAGGGAAAAATACTTTCCCGGGAATTGACAAAGGCAAATGCTCACTCGTATGAAGATGAAGAGAAACAATACGATTCCCTTTCATACGTACGTATTCCCAATTGAAAATGGCACGCCCCTGCAGCAGTGTGGCTGACACCTCGCCGGCAAGGATGAATGTTACCAGCTCCATGATGTCGGTAAATAGGTACAGTATTTTGCAGTGTTGTAGTATACACCAAGTCTTGAATGGTATTTTACGAGTAGGACCTTACTGTGATCATTTTACTCGGAAACCTGGAACTGTGTAATGTGATATTTCAGAGGACCTACTCGTCCTCGTAACACTTGTAACACTCGGGTTCATTTATGCTGATTATTAGTCTACAGTTATCATTTCAGGTCAGCTTCTCATAGAGCCTTTATTGTTGCAGCTATTCGAAAACCTAAGCGGGACGTATGTGATAGGAGAACCCTTTGTTTTAAAATCAAAACCCAACATAATATGATTTGCTACCAACAATAGAAACTACTAGCATACACGGCCAATTTGACCCTCCTCCACCATCTCTACTTCTAATGCATCATCGGAAACGCCGAAATCTGTAGAGTAGCAACAATACACAAATTTTTAGCCATGGATTGTTCTATTCATAGCTTCCATTTCGAATTCACCCCCGAAGGCCATCATTATCCACCATTCATATATTCACAGTTTGTCGCAGAAGAGAGATGTGCGTTCATATATTGTCTCGAGGCTCTCTCTGTAGGAAGTGGTCCATTTAGCAAGAAACATCCAGAGATGCCTTGGAGTTCATGAGAAGAGCAACAATCAATCCGTAAAGACCTGTAAATTATGTAAGTCCCTATTCATATCAAGAAGATACTATCGATTCTTACCCAAAACTTCGGCGAAAATCAAAATAAGAATCATTCCGACAAAGAGACGTGGTTGTTGTGCTGTTCCTCTCACACCTGCATCACCAACAATACCAATGGCGAAACCAGCAGCCAAACCAGCAAGACCTACACTGAGACCAGCACCAAGTTGAATGAAACCCGTATATAATGCGAGGTTTTGTCTAAGCCCATCGGAAATCAAAACTGATACAACGAGACCGTAAATACCAATAATACCAGCCATAATGACTGGGACAATGTCTGGATGGGATATTAGTTGTGCTCTTTGATACCATGTTGATATAGCTCACTCTTGACGATCAAATCTGGTCTGAGAACACCCATTGCGCAAATACCAACACCGGATTTGGCGGTTCCATATGCGGCACCGAAACAAGTGAAAACGATGGCAGATGTGCACCCCATGGCACCGAAGAATGGCTATACATCGATTAGTTTGATGCTTTGATATCAATGGAGGTTGCAGTCGAATGTCGAATCAACGATGGGTTGCGTCGGACATCGGAGGGAGCACTCGGGGAGAACTAACCGCATAGACGGGACTATCATCGTTACTGTCAGTACTTGGATCATAACACAATAACAGTAGTGATGAAACATATCGATACCAAGCTCGTGAAGATTCTTATCTCGAGAGCAAGGCAGGTAGGAGCGGGAGGCGTCAAGGGGATGGTTGTTCACGTACCAGAGATCAGTCATTTTGGCGGTACTTGAGACGGTATTTCCTGAATTTGTGGAGGGATGTGAAGTTCAAGACAGCTATTGAAGAAACGATTGAAGAGCTTGGTCGACGAGAAGGTGAGCTTGTACAGTTGATGAATGAACGATAATCGGTGGTTCAATGTGGTTTGTACGAGTTGTTTCTTGATGAGGCGTCTCCGGCAAGCTTAGCTTCTCGACCAATCAAATTGTGGATTAGCGCGTAACGCTTAAGCGAACCTGGCTTGGCCGATAAAGACCATAGGAAAAAATCCAGTTCAGAAGATTTTATTTTATCATCTACCGTTTTTTGCAAATCAACCCACAGGGCGAGCCAACGCAAGGAACCCTGATAGAGTATCTCATAAGGAATTTTTATTTTACTTTCCCAGTACATCCTTCAATAAAACGTATGCACTTGATCCAATCCAATTCTCCTGATCGCAAAGTCTTCATTGAGGTCAAATTCTAACTCTCTGCCGATAGTTCACTCAATTCCAAACCAAATTTACAATGGCTGAGGAACAAAACGAATCCGCTGCTTGGCCCGTCGGTAAGAGTCTTTATTATACTCCTGCGGCTTGATCTTTACTAACTCATTACTTATAGCCGACAGCACCCTCTCCCAAGAGATTCTCGACCTTGTTCAACAAGCTCAACATTACCGTCAATTGAAGAAGGGAGCCAACGAGACCACCAAGACGCTCAACCGTGGAATCAGTGAAATTGTTATTCTTGCCGCCGATACCGCCCCATTGGCTATTCTCCTTCATCTCCCACTTCTCTGCGAAGACAAGAACACCCCTTACGTTTACGTACCATCCAAGACTGCCTTGGGACGTGCCTGCGGTGTCAGCAGAGCTGTTATTGCTGCCAGTATTACCACCAACGAGGCATCCGACTTGATGGGTCAAATTAGAAGCTTGAAGGATAAGGTCGAGAGACTCCAAATCTAAGGTCGGAATGGGATGGGATACATTAGCAGACGCTACATCTTAACTGTGTGATGGCGATCAGCATTGGTTTAGAGAGGAGAGGATCTACACGTTGAGGATAGGAAAGAAAACAAGCTTGTATAATCAATGACAGGTTACAAATACAAATCCATTACTGGGAAACAAACTCACCAAATTGTGACAAGAGTGGTTCCCTTGGCTCTTCTTCTGGTACATTGATTCTTGATACAGATTCCGTAGTCGCAAACCCTATTCCTCTATATGTCATAAGAACATCAACTGTTTCTCTCTCCGGGCGTCAACTGTTATCTCAATCCACTTTTCCGCGTATCAAAACCCGTAGTTTCGACTCCATACAATAATGCAGACAAACAATTAAAGTGTACATCCGAACAAATGAACCTTCGAGCGGATTTCTACCTACCTAACAGTACACTCTCATCATGATACCGAGGTTTTTTTCCGTCCAGATTCAAGTTCGAAAGAAGTATATGTATGGTTCTCAATTCTAGGGTTGTAAATTTCTCAGACTTTCAGACGAATACTTTCTTTTATGGTACTAGATTGAAGTGAAAAATCCAAGTATGTCCTCATCGTAGAAGTTGGGGTTCCTTGTTTCTTCAGAAGAAGCCGAAGAAGCTTAGGATTCATGCCTTTTGTTTCTTTAGGCGACTACTATTATGATTGCGATCATGAGCTGTTGATCTCGTGCGATTTATAGCATCTGTCTAAACATTCGACACTCCTCATACTTGACAACCAATCTCGAACCTCTTGGACTTCACCATGAGTGAGGTGAGCAAAAGGATGGACTGAGGATACTCATGGATGTGATGGAGGCTGTGTAATTCTACTCCAAATCTTCTAGTCTAATCCTTTACCTATCTATATATATAAATGACGCTTGACGCGTTTCCTCTAACCATAGTCATAAACAAAAAGCCACACTACAATACAAAATACATGTACATTGCTCCCCATCACAACTTACTTCTAAATCTCTCCGTCTCATCGCTCTTAACAATGTTATCATTATCCGCGTACGGATCAACCGTCAACCCATTAAGCGGATTCAACTGACTCGCTCTATAAAACATATCCTCATAAACCTTGCCATCTTTTCTCCCTAGCGAAGAATCAAGTTGCCAATCAGGGAATGCCCAAGCGTCAACGAGACGTAATGCATGTGGTCTAATCTCCGCCAGTAACTTCATCACACTCTTTGTTCTCGCCAATTGGATTTGACGCACGGTGACAGCGGCCGAGGAATAGAATTCCGATGCCTCTTTCTCAAGAGTGTTAAGAGCGTAGAGACGAAAGAGTTTGTGGAGGACGTCGATAGTTTCGGCGTCAAGTTCGGAGCGAAGTGACTCGCTTTGGAGGGCATCGTAGAAGTTCTTCACGACGAGGTATTGAGAATGAGCGGTGCTGAGACGCCAGAAATCGACAAGAAGTGAGTTCCATGAACCCTTTTCGGCATCACGATGTTTGAGGGCTTCGAAGGTTAGGAAGGATGTCCTCCATGCGAAAGCGGCGACGATATCACTATCTGAGCCAAGAACGTCATGGGCGGCACCCATATCTTGTTTTTGGAGGAAGGTTGTGAATATTTTTGTGGTGTCGTTATTGGGAGCATTTCCTTTTAACACGGCTCGAGCGGATTTGAGAAGATATCGAGCTACTTGCTGCGTGAGCATGTAGTTGTCTCCTTCCCAGGTTGTATTTGGAAGGTAATCAGCATACCAAGTGCCGATGCCACTGAAGTTTGAGTATCCGTGACCACCGCATGCTCTTCGGCAGACTTCAAGACCTTCAGTGGCAGTTGTGCTTCCCAGAGCTTTGAGACCGCATGATGTAGCATGCAAATCTGCTATCAAATCACTACCAGAATTGAGTTCCTCGGGACCGGCGCCCCTGTTGCTATCAGAGACATTCGCGGAGTTCTGTTGCATCCTCTGCTGGTTATCTTGATATAGTGCCATCATCGCCTTTCCCGTGAAGTGCAAAGCAAACGTCGCTGCAAGCAATGGCAATAATCGATACTGTACCATTGTGTAGTTGATGACTTGGTTCTCCCCAGCTGCATCAGGTCCAGAATCACGGTCTTGGAATTGCCGTCTGACAGAGGCATATCTTGTTGCGATGGTCACACCCCGAGCCAAGACGCCACCAGATTGAAGGACGATGGTTGATCGGACCCAAGTTAGAGTACCATAGATTAATGATGGTGATGATGGCTTAACGTATTTGTTGGTTTCGGGGTCAACTCTAGAAAACTTGGCCAGCATATTGATATGTGGAATCTTCACATGGTTCAATAATAGGAATCCGTTATCCATTGTATTGTAGCCGAATTTTGGTCCAATATCACCAACATAAACCCCATCCAATGGCTCGTGAGTTTTCATATCTCTGATCTGAACAACGAAAGGATGCGGGCCATATGATTTGCCCGCAATAATAAGCTGTGCCATTACTACAGCATGATTTGCAGTCCTCCCTAAAGACCCAATCCACCATTTTGATGAGGTCAGATGTGGCGAGTGAAGGATGAATGTCTTGTCTTCCGGATTCCACGTAGCAGTTGTCTCTAAGCCTCGCACATTCGATCCGTGTCCTAATTCTGTTTGTGCATAACATCCAATAGCCTTGTAATTCTCGGCAGGTTCTAGAAATAACTTGTGTTGTTCGGGTGTACCTTGACCACGCAAGGTAGTCTAGATATTGATTAGTATGGGAATACATATGGACCATGAATTAACTCACCAGATACATGGTTGCGTGCAGCCCATACGGAGTTGGCTCACTGATGAGATCATTGGCGACCTGATATTCATCTGGACTCCAGTTGTGTTTGACATGTAGTTGACGAAGTCTCTTCGCCCTTGCGAGGGAAGTCTTGAATCTATCCACTCGACCATCGAAATAATTGTTTGATTTATCGAAGACTTTGTCGGCTTGGAGGATCTTCAGTATACGTTCCTGACGCTCGAGTACCTCTTGGGTAAATAGGAAGTTTGAGAGCTTCTCAACATCTATATTAGACTTCTCTCTTTCCGCCTTGATGAGCTCGGTACCTTGGGGACCAGACGGCTTCAAATCTTTGACCCATTGTGGAGGTGGTGACATTTTGGCTGATGGGTTGATTTGATTGATTGATATGAAGAAAGGCTATGAGTTGATGATACTGCAGAATTCCAAGGGATATAAGCAGCCGTTTTGTTCAATGAGTTCGGCCCTCGGTCAATAATGACTTCAGCGCATACTCACTACTTGAGCACTATTGGGTAGATCGATGATGAGTAGGTTCTAGGTACCTAATAGAGTTGCAGCTTCCTCAGCAGAGGACCCGGGTGCCGAGGTACAAATCCATGATGGTGATTGGTGAGAGTAGGTGAGCGTACAGAGTAGTGAGAAGTAGGTGGAGCGAATACGGGGGAGAAGATGGGGTTCTCCATCTTTTTGCCTCTTCTCTTCTCTTTTGCTCCGTATGGAGGGAGATGTGGTCTGAAAAGGACTCGTAGCACTCGAGTAGATCAGTCAGAACGACATCAACACCACCCAGCATCGAGCTTAGTCATCGGGTTGATTGCCTTTGCATGCCTTAGCGACGCTTACTAACATACCATTCGCTACCATTGCCATCCTTGTTGCCTTGTTGCCTTGTAAGGTTACATCCGAATTGCAGCACAGAGTACGGCTTAGAGTGAACCACGTGGAAATCCCCATCGACCACGGTAGTACTACGACTACCGTCATGTAAAGAAGATCATCACGACCAACGAAGTTTAAACTGGTCTACTCGTGTGAACTGCTCAACATATTAATATCGCCGGCCTTTCTTTGAGTTGATACCATCTCGCCCAGCGGTGGTCACGAAGGGGACAATCAATATCATGTTCGCCGGCTGATGCCGAGATATGTTGTCATTCATACGTTGTTGTTGCTGCTGCTGATGTTGTTGCTAGGTGTTTCTTGGAGAGTCGAATCAAATACTCGAGTATTCCTAACTTTTGTTCGCTGCATAGCTTAAGGTTAATCGTGCTGCAAATTCGGCAAGCAATGGATATCATCATCCTTCCTTCTGGGTCAATCCTATACCTTCCGTTTCTTCTTGCTTAAGTAGGCAGTGGCAACGGTAGCTTCGGGAACTTCGTCGTAAATGCTTCGGTGCATTCCATACAACCCATTGATCATTATTTCATCCTAAGCATAATTCTCTTTCTACTCTCGTAGCCAAATGTCACCTCATGTCCTATTACATCGCTGGATTCAACCTTCATTCGCTTTGATGCTCCTATTTCAAGTTATCCGTGTATATTTAAACCATTATTATCTCGATGTCAACACATCCACAGGAACTGCAACAAGTTCACCTGCAACCTCAACAGGACCCATCGTTGTTGGAGGCGGTAGAATCTCAGTCGAGGTCTGATCCAATTGAGCCAAGATCTTGCGAACAACAACGTCCAAATTCAAGATGTTGTATAGAGGCCTGCGTTGAGGCCTTAAGCTGGCGAGGATGGCTGTGTTACCTTGCCTGCCTGTTGGTAATCATCATAATCATTGGAATTGTCTGCAGCGCCCATGTATATTATCATGATATGGGGGGGCAGGGTTGGCTCAAGCTGAAGCAGAGAAGCCTAATAGGATTTGATCAATTCCAGAACTTTTCTCAAGTATGTCTGCCATCGAGACAGTTGGGACTGGACGATTCGACATTTGCTCTGAGTTTAAGAACACCAGCCAATGTACCATACTATACTTGCGGAGATCAACAAAATAGTTGTGAAGCATACGCCCATCCTGTGGGTTTTCGCTTGAAATCTCCATTCTTTTTCATAACTGACTATGTCTCTCGCTTGCTATAGGAGATTTGCTGCCCTCAAGGTATGATCTGTCGACCTACAATTCATACCACATCAGGAATATACTGTTGCAATGGGACATTTTCACACTCCAATTGTCGTCTCTTGAGAGATCATGCAAGATGTAGACCAAGCTACTTTGAATGCCCGGATGACTTGGGGGGAGGTTGCTGTCCCAATTCGACAACATGTTACAAGAATCAATGTATTCCGGCAATCAAACAACCATCTCCCGTTCGACCATCAAATGGACCAACAGTTACACCCTGGCCAGCTGCTCCCGTGCCAAGAGAAGGAGAAATAGCACAAGGATCACCGCTTATGATGCCAACATTTTGGCGTGCTGGCTATCCTTTCTCGGCATTGAGTTTCTTGATCTTCGTTGTTGCCGTTATGGGAATGCTATGATGGAAGTTTGGATAAAATATCATGTATAGGACTATTGATGGTACCAACAGTATGCTATTGTTTCTATCACAAGTAACTGGCAAGCCGAGTTGAATAATCCAACTATTCCCCGCAAAAAATGAACAGCAGTTAACACACTCAACCACTGATTGACAGAACTAAGACGTGAGTCATTTATTAATCATGCTTTGTGCAAAAGATTTTGGGGCAACTCACGGATGTTTTTCCTACAAGAACAGAAAATAGTAGTTTATCTTTAAAGGTCATTAATATTAAACTTTTTTGATACGATAAAACTATTCCCGGTACGATTCGAAGCCGATCTACTGCACATAATCTGCATGGTTCGAAGGTTTGCTGAGCCTTCTCGTGTGAACTAATACTACGATATCCCCCCTTATTCTTCAAAACTGCCACAAATTTACTGAATGATTTCAAGTCTATCGAGGAACGAGGGGACCTCAACGCCACCGATGCCGGCCTAATCGGAACAGCTATCAACTGTAACCTGAACGCTGATGCTTCCCCTCGACTTTCGATTGAAGAAAAAGACGCCCTTCTACCTCTTCCTTTTGTCCTTCGGTCCTGAGAGTTTGTCCATTATCACCGTGACACAGTCGGTATTACCCGAATCACACTAGCTCGAGACCAGATTATCAAAATATATCATTGGTACGGTATGATTACTGTATGGCGATTATTCTGATGCTGGTGGTATCCATTAAGGCTGATCCTGATTTGGCTGGATATGGAGCGGGACAATTGTACAACTTCGATACAACTTTACCTTGTCTGCCTCTCTGTTGATATGTTCCTTTAGCCTACCAATTTCCATGATCTTTCCGACTCACAATACGATGATAAACGAGTAGAATACTCACAGCCAACAACCTTGAGAGTTGAACGTCTAACGCGTAAGTGAGAGAGCTCGAGTTTCTCGGAGCTTGCCCACATGGTTCATTCTGAACTGTTTCGTTTTGGTAATTTGGTAGTCATTTTCGCCTCTAGAACAAGAGAGGTCGGCGAGAACGTGAGGGACCATAACGTAGAAGTACCATTCTTCAGCCAATCGCAGTTTACAGATTAGAACCCCAGGATTCAACTATGATTCGCAACAAGCATGCACCGTTTTGACCCCATATTTAACTCCATCTGGCCCTGGTGGCCATGCGGCGAGCAAGGCTCGGACACCCCTTTTAACAGTGCATTCTTTGCGCAAGCATAATCTAAACGAGCAACACTCGAAGCTAATGAAGAATTCAAGTAAGGTTGATATGTTGAATATTTATAGCCCGATTGAAATTGTATATTTAAACCTAATTATATCAGCACGAAAAATATGAACCAAGGTAGAGCTTATTTAAGTTTTCATGAATTTCGTGCAAATTGGTGAGTCTTCGCTTGTTTTTAATTAAGATCATGCTTTATCACATCGCTAAATATCTCCAATTAAAGTGGGTCGCTTAAACCTACCTTATCGTTTATTAATTTTTATCCCTCTTGTCTCATGTGCGAAAGAGATTTTATACTCGTATATTATTCACTATAAAAATGGTTTTGCCGTATCGGCCACCATTACGCAGCGTGATTAGCTTGGCAGTACGCCTCGTTGGACTAAGATATCACGCTACGGGAAATTAATCAGGTTCTTATAGAAAATCAGGTGCCGGGAAAGGGTACGGTATCTCACTAGGCCTCGATTTGGGAAGTTCCTTCTCTGCGCTCAGGATTGGAGACGGTAGTTGCCAGCATGTATATAATAGCACCTCCACATCCATGTGGAAGCATGCATTCCTTCATAAGTGGGAGCCAGTGTTGTTTTTGCTTCTACATTGTGCCTCTCCGGTCTATTCTCCTCAAGAAACCTCAAGACTCCGGGATATCTCATCACTGAGCACTACGCGCTCTAACCTCTCTTTGTAGAAAGACGGGATCTCATAGCCATGTCTCTGCTGTTCTACAAAAGACCGGATTATACCAGCAAAGCCAATGGTCCCATCAATGCGACAGAATGCCAAATTTATGCTGCAAGAGCAAAGAGTGAGTAGACCTGACCTTAGACAGGTCAGATTGGCTAACACGACCTAGATTCTGAGCGTAAAATCCCGCTGGGACTAACGTTCGAAGATGTGATTGAAAATCGATCCCTTCCAGTAGGCATATTCTTGGAACTTTCATAACCACGTAATACTTACCAACACCATCTCAGCCATGCTCTTTAAGTGACTTTATGGACTTTCTTGTTTATATCGAACACGATGCAGAGAATCTACAGTTCTATCTGTGGTACAAAGACTATGTTCGACGATTCGAGGCCCTCCCAGACCATGAAAAAAGCCTCTCCCCAGAATGGGTGCCAGAACGGGTGCCAGAACCAACGGAACCCATAAATCTTGCCAGAGACGCAGAGAAGAACGAAGGGAACGAGAATAAACTGGCAACCGATGTTAATGATTCCAACGGTTACAATGATATGACCGATTTGGATGGAGACGTCAAGCTCAGAGATGGTCTTTCTCCAAATCTTTCCCCGAGGATCAACTGTGTGTTTGATAGCACTATTGGTAGCCTAACAGCTCCTTCAGCATTATCAAATAGCACGAGTAGAGGCTCCGGGGAAATATCGAGTCGGCCAGGTATCAAATGGCAACCTTGTATGTTCAACTGTTTTCGAACAAAAGTGCTGGTGCTAACTTGTGTCTTTAGTTGCCGTCCAGCCTATGCGAGACGAGGTCAACCGCGTAATGCGTCATTACCTTGCTTTCAACTCGGCTAGAGAGCTGAACCTATCTCACAAAGACCGTGCCTTATGTCTACATGCCCTTCAAAACACTACCCATCCATCGGTCTTCCTACCCGCCGTGACCATAGCCGAAGCTGCACTTCGAGGCCAATCTCATCCCAACTTTATCAGGTGGTCTATATGCAACGGTAACCAGCCTCGCGTTTTCTTCGTCCGAACTATGGGCGTCAGCTGTTTCATAATCGGGTTTGTGATGGCTATCCTATTGGTCCTATCACACGTAAGTCGATGGTGGAGAATCTTCGCTGGTCTACAATGGTTTATAGGTATCACCGTGTTGATCGCAGCCTACAAAGGTCTCTGCATCATCATGCACCAATCCCACAACCGCAACCTACGACCGTGGGAACAAATACTGCTGCACGAAACCGACAAGGAAAGCGGTCGTCACTCCTATGAAACCTCATCGCAACGACGCATCCAACTGGCGACGCGCACAGGCGATGATGATCCGGATAAGAAGACGGACAGCATGTCAATCCCTGAAAGCTCGACCCTAGCGAGCTTTGGGCCGAAGAATAATATCGAGGACTTTGAGGAGAGGTGGGAGAGTATCTACAAGAAGAAGAATTTCGTGAGGAAGATCTTCGATAAGACTACCTGGACCCAGGATGAAAATTTGAGGTTGTTACAGGATAAAATCGTAATAGGTGCCATTGCTTGGAGTCTTATTATCACGGTGCCGTTGACGGCGATCTTTGTTGCGTTACCGAGCGGGAATTTCTATTGAGGTTGGGTGGGACTTTGGAAGGGAATTGGATGGCATTGGATGGGATGATGTACAAATTCATCGGATGGGTTGGATGATACAATTTTGAGTACATGGAAATGAACTTCTATCTATGATATCAGAACTAAAACGCTCTTCTAGCGGGTTTTTTTACTATGTATATATATATTTTATTTCATTCCTTTATATATATATATATTTCTTTTGTTGTGTTTTCGAACTAGATATCAAGATACCGACCGCAATATCAGCAACCCGATTTTCAGTGTGGATTTTTCGAGTCAAATGTCATCAAAACTTGGATGATAGATTCCCCTCGAGAGTATCAAGTATGAAGTTATCCCCGACGAGCCTCCTTTCAACTCGTCGCGAGTGTGAATTTTGATATTCGAAAAGATTGCACCGTGACGAAACCATGGCACGCGAAGATTGGAGACAAGGAATCAAGAAGCTATTTCCCTCTTCGCACACACTTGAGAGAAATGCGTTCGTCATTGAGTTCTGAAATTCATATGAAGTTCCGGTGATCTTTATGTTGTTAAATACTTATACTAGTATTTATGTATGCTTCTTGAAATAAAGCCTTGAAATATTTCTTCATATTTCACTACAATGAAGTATATCCACCATCTAAGGAATGAGAAGACCTTCCGAGGAGACTCCCTCGCCAATATAAAAGCGGCTGCGTGTACTCAACTCCAAGGTCAAATCCTGCCGTGATCAAGTACATCGGTGTTTTATTGGCGAGGTTGGCATACCCGAGGCGCAGTGCATGGCTGTCGCACGCTCAAAATGCAAGCCGCGTTCAGATCGATTGATAGGTGTCTCTTGGTCCCATTTTCGAGTCTAAACATTGTTTGTAGATACACCAGATGAAGTCGGGCGACCCGATGCTGGGCCTGGCCTGGCTTATGAAAGACGTTGGGGGTCGAGGAGAGGAGGCTCTCCTGTGGAGACTCCCCCTTCATGGGATAAAGCCGTTTCTTTGATCTTCTCACGACCTTTCCTATTGTTGAAAAATGAGCAGTACAGCCCGCTCACCCGTGATTCCAGCTGCGTGCTATAGCATTTGTAGTATGAGAATCTCCCTTTCCACCAACTGTATATGAAAACTCACTTTGTTGCAGACAATGTATACATTGAAGCGCTGAAGACTGAGAAGACGTTTGCTTTGTGTGCACCTGGATCAAAATTCTGGAATGGTTATAGTTTTTGCCAGGCATGCATTGCAGTCAATAGCACAGATCCCGATGCGACGGAGAAGAACTATCTGGTACCCCAATTTGGACAATTTCTTCAGTATTGTGCGTCGCAAAGTTCATCATCGACAACGTTAGGTGTGGTAAAGAGCATCGCAGCAGCAAAAAGCTCGAGCACTACGTCAATTTCTTCCTGGCTTTCCTCGTCCCTAATTTTCACGAGTCCCTTATCGAGTTCTACTTCCAGTCCTTCCGGACCAGCATATACAACCATCACGGCCATAAATACAGAACTTGTCTCATTATTCAATGGAAGCACATTGACCCTCACTCTTACGAATTCGATAACTCTACGAGATCAGCTGATTGCTTGTAAGATGGCTTGTTTTTCTTTCCCCCCTTCCCCCCCGCTCCCCCCCAAAATGCAGTGCTAATTTGAATATTCATTTAGCCCCATCCTCTGTCACTATCAACCCCAGCTCCAGCTCTAGCCTCGGTTCCGATCTCGATTCCAACTCCAAACTTACGCCCCAGTCATCACCTAGCCATGCGCGATTTTACGTCATACTTCTTGGATCCATTTTTGGCGGCCTCTCAGTTATAGCTTTAAGTTTCTGGGTCTACTGGAGGCGCCGTCGATTGAGAAAATCGAAAATTGGTGGCAGATTCGTTCAAGAAAATCATCACGAGAAGGCGCAACTGCATTCAGACTCTTTACCACTCAAGAACCCTCAAGAATTGGATGGCTCATCAAGAGGCCCAGTTGCAGAATTACAAGCTGTAGAGCCGGTGGGTATAGAGCTGTCAGGCACAATCGATTCCATGGAGCTAGGATAAGTAGATTCAAGTGTTTGTACTCTGTACATTAACTCTGTTTTCCGCTCGCCACCCTTATATATATATCGTAATAAAATATATAATAAAGGATCGTCAGATGCCGCTTCACTGCTGGCCTCTTATATCTAGATGCTAGGGCTAAGCGTGAGTATATGTGAAATATATCAATAGCTCACCCCTTTAATAATCAAAGTTAGATCCTGAATTTCTGACCCAGATCCTCGGGATTAGCTTCCCTGGATGACAAAATCAAAACTTTTGCTACTATCTTCACGATGGACTAGTTTGTCACAATGATACAAATGGAGATTCTAGATCACCAAATAGCTCCTCTTCACCATCGGAATTCCCGACACTAGTTGAGTCAATAGTACTTCGTGGACTCGAGTTTATATATCTCCTGCCACGCATTTAATAATTTGATGGACCGCTCTGCAGTCATGAGGTCGGGTATATCACCATTACTGATACGATGACTTGGCAGAAGGCTAAATGATATCGGTATGGTATTTACGAAGGGGAAAATGATCGATCCCATGCGGGTTATAATCAACACTACAATAGAGATGGTTAATAGCAATCCAAATGTTATGGAAGGCACAGAAGTTAGATGCAGTGCTGTATTTCGAAACAACAGTTTCTAGATCTGGCCAAAGGTAGTAGACAATTTTAGGGTCTGTAAATGGTGTAAAACTTTTTAGCTTTGGGTTGATCTCAAGACATAAAAAACTCCCCTAAGGGGTTTCGATGGATCTAAGCTTTGGTGGCGTATCACTGCAATTCCAAGGTTCGTTTTCGATCATGCTATCAGAGACGCTTCTCCTTCTCAACCAAATAACTGGGAAACTTTGCACCTCATATTAAGTTATAAAATTTTGAGATATGCGACGAAGGATTGTGAAGCAAAGAGGCCTGGAGAAAATTCGATGGCCATTTACCTCGTTGCAGCTTTACGTGGGTGTGGAGTTGAGCATATGAAAAGATGGTAAAATAAGGAAGGTCATGTGTGACATTTCTACCTTGTAGTATGTATTCTGCAAGAAAACAAAGAATACAAATTCAAACTTCAGCGAAAAATGAAAGGCAAGAGCGCAAAGACAATGTATTTTATGTGAGACTAATCACATAGTCATAGATAGATCTTCGGCCATTGCACAACGGTGGGTCAGGGCAGCCAACCACATTGTGTCACGCAAGCGCTTCAATGCCAACGCCGAGTGAAAGCTAAGACAAGAAGGGATTAAAGAAGAATCTAGGTGCCCACGATACCGTCACCAATAGCAAGATTTATCAATCTCAATCACCATTACCCATCAACCTTATCCGTCAAACTCGCATGCATCATCTCAGAATGTGACCAAAAACGCCCTGCTTTGCGGCCTCCCCCCCCCACAACTTTCCCTATAACCTGCAAATGATTGCACTTGAAGAGGCGGCATGAAAGTTAGACAGTTCAACCGTCACGGTTGAGACTAGGATTGCAGAAGGTTCCGAGTTAGGACATATGCACTGCGGGAATGTTACTTAGCAAGTATGCAAGATGCCCCTCATATTGTGGAACTGAAAGCTTCGAGTTGATGCTTTTCAAATTTCCATGGAGCTGCTCTCGCTAATAATACTTCGTACGCAACAATGGCTTCTTCATAAAGAAAAGTTCAAGACCACATTTGAAATATATACTGCCGTAGACTATCAGCTAAGATTGGCCAGGCATTATTACGTACAATATGCACATGCATTTGTTCGCACCAAAGTAAGTGGATCAATCATTGCTGCGAGTAATACTCTCGCGATCCACCTGTACTTTATTTACCCGCCAGCACTAGATCGAAGTGGGAATGACTTGTGCTGAACAAATGCATTGCATCGTGACGGGATTGGGGTGTGCATGCATATTGTTGCCAAATACGAAGGAAATGATCTTAGATGCAAAATCCATGACAAAATAATAATGCAGCTTTTACATGGTAGCTGAGGGGAACATGGAGGGGCGGAAATTGATTGATTGATTGATTGGAATGATGAGAGGAAAACAGGGACGGACGGTAGAATAGCTGGATGTAAGCAGGCTCGAGGCAGGTAAAGGAAAGTCAGAAGCAGTGTGATGGCCCGGGGGGCGGGAGCAAGAGAGAGATGCTGCCTCTCGAACGGTGACTTGTGAAGCTGTGAGTTGCGATGCCCAAATTTCAATTGTGGTGATGAGTCTGTTGACGGGAAAAGGTGAACAAGGAGAGGAGTCTTGAAGATATGGATTCTGTAGTTGCAGTGTTCAAGTCTTGATGAGAATGATGTACAGAAGAGTACTCGACTCGAGTGTGGAAGATGAAAGAAAGAGAATTTGAACCCTGCTTACCAAATCACCACGCTAAGCCCGTGCCTCGTGACCCTCGTCATTGGTTCTACAGTTATTGTGCGACTACTCCTCGACTACTCTTCAACTACTCTTCAACTACTCCTCAACTACTCCTCGACTACTCTTCAACTACTCCTCAACTACTCCTCGACTACTCCTCGACTACTCTTCAACTACTCCTCGACTACTCCTCGACTACTCCTCGACACTGTACCGCACTCGCGCTCGCACTCGCACTCACACTGCCTTGCTGCTTGACTGCTGCTTGCTGACTGCTGACTGCATCCCACGATCCTCCTGATGATAACAATCTGACGACTTTCCTATTAAGAAGTGCGGTTCCCAATTTACCCGGTCTCGCTCGACTATTCTTTCCCTTATCTTGGATTTCTATTATTATAACAATCGCAAACTTTATCACAAGCGTCCACCAGGTCACTCTTACATGTTTGTGATGGGATTTGGCTATGAGCTTATGATAGGATGGATGTTTCCCGTTTGCTTCTCCCACCCGGGCCACAGTCTCACGGACGCACAAGTAGATGATGCTTGTCGGCCCTCCCCGACTTCTGATACGTTGAGAAGAGCAAGGATTTAGTCGCCAGAATACCGCATTGGCTCTAGTTCCCGTTCACCCACTTACTTACGCGCCCAGCAACTTGATATCATTCGTGAAGCCCGAATGAATGTATGGTAATCTATCCGGTCTGCATATGCAATGTTTTCCCCCCTCATCAATGGTTACAACTTGCAGCCTCCCCTTGCTCCCTTGCTCCCTTGCTCCATTGCTCCTTTGCTGCCTTCCTTGCTCCCTTGCTCAATCCTGTATTCTTCTTCTTCTTCTTCTTCTTGGTCGTGCAACTCTTGCATATGCTAGGATCTTAATCAATCCTGCGCCTTGGTGGGCCACATCCAGCGATGGAATCTCAATTATCATGGCTGTCTCTTTTTCTGCGACCATAAAGGGACGCTGTGCCCCCTCTCATAATATCTCTTTTTTTCTCTTCAGCAAGCAGTCAATTTCATTCAAGAGCTAGTCTCCTTCATTTTCCTCCCTTTTTTTCGTTTCTTCCCCCTTTTTTGTTTTTACCCCCCTTACTCAAAGAGCTGTGCTCTGTAATATCATACCAAAATCTTTACATTCTAATCATTCTATCAAGTTGCTGGTCAACTTTTTATTAATTTTTTGTTCCCAAATTCCCTAACTCATACAATCCGAAGATCCCTCCAAGACTAGTCTCTTCTTGCTCGAATCAGCCAACTTTAGTACATTCAGAAATTTCATCATAGTATTTTGCATTAAGGATCTCGAAATCGATCAAAATGGCTGCTATTCAATTATCATTCTCTCTCCGCGTTTCTTCTAGTGTTAAGAGCGTTCATTTACTTGGTAGCTGGGATAACTACGCTGGTCAACTTCCACTTGCTAAGGATAAGACTTCTTCAAAATCGGGTAGCTGGAAGGGCACTTTCAGATTTCAAGGCACTACTCTTCAACCTGGTCAAAGATATTGGTATTACTACATCATTGATGGATACCATGTTTCGCACGACCCTGCCGTCCCATCAACTACCGAGCCAACTACCGGTCGCGTCCTGAATATCCTCGATATCCCAGTCGAAAAGTCCTCAAGTCGATCATCCAAATCCAGTTCATCATCATCATCCAAGCATTCCTCCAGCTCAAGATCATCACACTCCTCCTCACATTCATCTTCCCGCAGGGAATCTCGCCGCGACTCACATCTCAGCGTTGACATCCCTAAAGGTCGACCCCTCTCCATCTCTCAGATCAAATCCCCAAAGCCCATGACTCCACATGCCACCAAACACATACTCGAAGCAGATTACGCCGCTGGTCCAACCGTCGATGAGCTGACCGCACGCTTCGGTGCCACCACCATGGAAGATTACGAAGACTACGATTACGTTCTTCCAGGATCACCATCTTCGTCCGTCGGTTCTACAATCTCCGATACCAGTGGTACAAGCTCACCATCTTCTGCTTCGAGCATGAGCGATTATTCATCAGGTTCCAATACATCAACCTGCACATGTGAACGATATGGAATTACGAGAAAGGGGGATAGAATCAAGTTGGATTGTGGAGGTTCTCGATGTGGATACAGCGATTCAGACTCCTGTAGCTCAGAGGATGAGGCTGAATACTCGCGATCATCTCGTAGAAATGGAATCGTTGTCCGCCGATGAATGAACGATTAACCTTCCTGGACTGGAAACAAAAAGCAACACCTGGACGCAAACTCAGCGCCGCGAAGAGAGAGAAGTGCCATTGTCGCCACTCGTTCGAATCTTCACCTCATTGCACATTTCACTTCTAATGAAATAGAAAATCACGAAAAACATGCACACATTCATCACGTCAAGTCTGGTACTTGTCACGATGTATGTCTCACGACAAGCCGAATCCGCGGCGCAAAAAGAAATAAGTGAATTGTTCACGAATTTCATACATTTTTCCTTACACAGTATTGTTTCCTCGGCCTGCTTTTCCATGAAGGGAAAAACCTGGGATTCAATTACTTTTTAGAAAAAATGTGACAAGTTTTCATGGAACCGTTTTCTTTATTTCTTCATTTTTCGGAGGAAGGAAAAGGAAGGGTTACCACATGAAGAGGAGGAAAAGGGGAAGACAGAATTGCCACCGAGAGGAGAGGCATAGGTGCGGGATAACGATAGACACATACACTCATGATGAAATGAGATATGGCACGTCTCGTTTTTGGGAATGAAATACGTATGGTCATGATTCATGATGATGAGAAATATTGGCACGACGCATTGAATAATGATTATGTGTCAAATCATGATAACAATATGATAGATAGATGGGATAGAGGACAATTGAATCTATTCCACGCCATTATTAGACCTTTGTGATTTTTTAAAGAAAAACGTGAATATGAGTGATTTGATTCCTGGCATGGTAATCGCCAGCTCTTGGCTTCATCAACGTTTTCCATATGTCAATATGACATTTACTTCCAGAGCATACCTTCATCGACCTATATGTACCTCGACCCTCATACCATACTCTCAACTACCACCGCCCCCTTCATCTTTCATCCCCATTCCTCATCACAGCCCTTGGGAACAGATGCAGGCAGTAGATACCCAAATATCCATATATATAAATATAGATATAAAACTCTACAGTATTCGATCAGCCTTAGGTAAGTGTTCCAACTTGTTTTGGGGGGCGTGCGAGTAACTAACCATATCATGAAAACGGCTAGACAGACCGTCAACTGTATTCAAGTCTGTGAATCATTCTTGGTAACTTGTACGAGTGGAGAGCTGGTTCGTTTCGTTGGGGGTTTTGCGTACTATTTTGGAAGGGATCTCGCATTCTTTGGGGTTTCAATAGGTTTGTTTGTTTGTTTGTTTGTTCCCGGACTATCAAGTATACAAGTATGTTCTTTGGTCAATGGATGGCTGGCTACTTGAGAGCTTGATGATTGATGTTGTTGAAGGATTTTTGGTGGGTTGATTGTGTAGATGAGGTTAGGAATTTTATGTTGGGAGAGGATACGCTTAATGAGTGAGGGGATAATAGCATGGAATGGAGCGGAAGATAGTCGGCAAAGATGGCATTGTCTTTACTTCAGCGTTCAAAGATCAGATCAACCTGGTGGGTATGGTTCTCGTCTAGATAAACGTAATGATATGATATGAATGAAGCCTGCAAGATATGAATGATATCGAGATCCAAATACTGTGAAAGAAGAAAGGTATCAAATAGGTGCAATGACCGCTTAACTTAGGACTAAACTATGTATGTCTTCCTTAGATGAATTGACTGCTAGAGACAAAAATTAGCATTGGCAGAGATTCTTCTTTCTTAAATTTACTTCAATAAAGTAGCACTAGTTTACAATACAATACGTAAATCATCATCAAGATTATCAGCTTGAATGGCGTCAAAAGACTACTTAAAATATCTTGGACATAAACAGATGTTAAAAAACCCACATTTGTTTAAATCGCTCCTTCTCTGTCCAAATCAAGTCAAGTAATTTACAGATGTCAGAATAATGAACGACGAGATTCACTTCCTATGTTCTTACAAACGTGCCAATCCCCACGCTTTTGTAATCATAGCAAGATTTCCCGTGTCGAAAGATCTTGACGCCAGAAATCTTTGACGATATCAAAATATTACATCTTCCACCGCAACCAAGTGCATGTCATTCTGGCTCGATCAAAGCTTTTCGGTAATGGTGAGAGCAGAAGACCAAGAATGCTGAAGCTGGATTTCGAATTGATTTCATCCTCTACTTCTTCCTTGGTATCTTCGTTGCAAAAAGAATGAATGGTTTAATAGAAGTTCGAGGCTTATATACTCGCTTAAATCCAAATTCTGCGAATGTGAAACGCTAAGCTGTAAATGAATGAAAAGGGGGTAGAAGGTATAAAGGGGGAAACGAACCGAGGAGGCCATTCACTACTGCCCCTCCTATCGCTTCTCTCGTATTCAGACCTTAGATAAGACTTTTGAGTCCACATGGCTGTTGAGCTCTCAATAGGAATTTTGGACAACGAACTTATACACCATAGGTATCACGCCAAAGTTAGACCCAGACTTCTTCAAGCAATAACGACAGAACATCTTTTCGGTACGACTTTATGAACATCGGCAGTTATATGCAGACCCAGAGCAATGGGATCGACGATATCATTACGTCCTCGGAGGTGTAATCCAGGAACCCGACTGATTTTAATATCTCGTCTATAATGTTTCATGAACATATTTTTACAGTCTAACTAACCATTTCATGGCCATGTCATCTTGTAAACATTAACCTATATGATGTTGCACCAGCTTAACAGGTGCCCCTCGAGCTTGTCCCCACGAATGATTAGCTGGCCAAAATATGGTTGTGAGATCAAAACTCCCATCAGGTTCTCCTCGTACAATTCTCCATTCAAAATCGCCTGAATCATGCTTCCTGGCGAAATGGCCATCAGGATGGGGGAGGCACTGTGACGAGTGTTACCAGAGAGTCACATGAAGAAGCACTAAAGGTACTCTCTAGCACTATCTGTTCCGCGAACAGCAAAGATGAGTTGCCCTCACCTAGTGGATACTAGATAGATATGTCCGGCAAGCCTGACAACTCTCTAAACGGTAAAAGGTGACACTTTAATCGCGACTACATACTAGAATGTGAAGCAGCAACATATATCCCCATCATAGAGTAAAAATCAGAAAATCCAAAAAAAATAAAAAAAAAATAAAAAAAGACATACAACAGTGGGGATTCGCTGGTGGTCACCCACCCAACTACTAATCCACCGATCTGAAGCTTGTGTATGGCAGAGCGGACGGGATGCCCAATTCTCTTCAGTCTATGGTCGTATGTGTGGGAAGTGTCATTTTGTGGAAATATATTCAGAATGAGGAATCTCTCGCTAGGCGCCTGATTAAGCTTAGCGCCATTTTGTCCTGTCTGGAAGTTCACATTCACCTTCACCTTCCCATTTCCCATTTCTCAAACTTCATTCGAAGAATTTTCATTCTTCATTCTTCATCTGAATATTCAATTTTCGTCTCATACTATTCATCTCTTCATGTTTATCTGATCAATGGATATATTCTCGTAGGCCTCAACTTTCTTTCGTCTCCTGCCAATGTTCCATGGTTTCTGATCTGAAGACATAGATAATCATCGTCTCTTACATCACGGGTTTCTGTATTCGTCTCTTACATCACGGGTTTCTGTATTCGTTTCTTGTTGAGAGGGTAAGTTTTTCCTTTCGAGAATGATGGAATGTCAATAGAAAATTGGGGTTGGTCTGAAGTGTGCTTGCTGAAGTTTTTGTATCTAGCTTCACTGTCACCTTCACTTTTCCTCTCTCATCGGAAATTCTTACCTAAACTCCCCTTCACACATTTCAAGCTTCAATACCAGCTATGAGAAATTGAAAAACACAGAATCGCCAGACTGTGTTTCTTATTAGCCATAAAATTAACGCCAGAATATCGTCATTATGGCCGTCGCAGCTTCAATTTGTGGTGATGCGAATGAGCAAGATGCAAGTTCTATTCGACCTCAGAGAATAGAGATCCTTCGCTGACACTTACCTCTCAGAGTTCTATCATCGATATCGAGGAAATTCAGGCACATGGTAAAGTTTCAATCGCCTTTCACTTGCCTGCAATTTATAGCACTAACCAAATCAGGTATATCTGCTGCGGATATTATAAAATTGAGATCCAACGGTATTCATACCGTCGGGGTAAGAATATACTAACCGTGATGAAGGGTTGATAAAAAAAGAGTTGGTAGCTAACCTCATCTCAGACATTGATTGGCACCACCAACCGAAAATTGGTCAGAATCAAGGGTTTCTCCGACATAAAGGTCGAGAAGGTTAAGGAAGCCGCAAAGAAAGTAGCCGTAAGCACCGCTTCTGGTGTACTTCTGCCGCATCTGCTAACGTAGGGCAGGGTCCTAATGCTGGTGGACAATTCGTCACTGCCGCTGAGCATGGTCACTTCCGAAAGAAGTGTGTCAGGATTTCCACCGGTAGCAAGCAGTTGGATGCTTGTTTAAACGGGCGAGTTAATATTTTTGGGAGGTTTCAAATATGTCAAGCTGACTTTTGAGCAGCGGCTTCCAAACGATGAGCATCAGTGAGGTATATGGAGAATTCAGTAAGCTGATCTAGACTTTAATAATTTTGCTTCGCTAACGACTTGCAGGATGTGGCAAGACTCAATTGGCACATACGCTGGCCGTTATTGCTCAACTTCCTAAGGAAATGGGCGGAGCTGAGGGAAAGGTGGCATACATCGGTAGGAAACTGACAAGGTTGACACTGGTAGCAAATATCTGCTGACATTTATTGTTGTGCAGATACTGAAGGTACATTTCGTCCAGAAAGAATTGCGGAAATCGCAGAGCGATTCGGCGTCGACCCCGATCAAGCCCTCGAGAATATCGTCTATGCTCGCGCGCAGAACACTGAGGTATGCATCTTGATTTCTTGAAATTGGTTCATGCATTTTAATAATCGTGATTAGATGCAACAGGAGATGCTCGAGGGCCTTGCCCAAAACTTTGCAACCGATGAATATCGTCTTCTCATTATTGACAGCATTATGGCTCTTTATCGCAGTGACTTCATCGGCCGTGGTGAATTGTCTGAACGACAAGGTGCTCTTAATGCCTTCCTTCGTAGAGCAACACAAATGGCGGAGGAGTTCAATCTTGTTGTCTTCATGGTATGTTCTGCCTTTCTCTACAAAAAGTCTAGGCTGACACTTTTCAGACCAATCAAGTCATGTCAGATCCGGGTGCTAGCGCCCTTTTTGCTGGAGCTGATGGGCGTAAGCCTGCTGGAGGACATATTCTTGCACATGCATCGACAACCAGAATTCTTCTTCGAAAAGGTCGGGGAGAAGAACGTGTTGCCAAAGTTGTAGATTCTCCTGGTAAGTCATATCTGATTTCTCCTTAGTCACTTGAACTAAAAGTGGAAACCAGATTGCCCGGAACGTGAAGCAACATATATCATTACCACTGGAGGTATCAATGATCCCGAAAAGGCCTAATACTATGAGTTCATTCTCAGCCTCCACGTCAGACGTATACAAATACTTGAGACCTGGAATTATCGGAAATCATCGTTGCTTTGTATGGGCGTCATATTGTGGAAGGATTAAATGGATAAAAACTGGCATAGATCAACGAATTTTTAATTGCATATGAGAGGGAGGATGAAAGGAGTGCTGGCGTTTGCTTTGATCAATAAGTCATGTACTTCGTAAGGTTAACGTTATCCTGTAACTTGAGGCTCGTGGGCTAAAGATTAGCTTAGCGTCATTCGATTAGATAACCTTACAGACCCCAGCCAATTATTTTTTTGCTTCAAAAAAAAGTTCCCAAAGACAAGCTCAATTTTAATCACATTTCACGCGCAAACCCCCGAATCCTATCGCGCAACCACGCATAGTCTAGATCTATATTTCAATATGTCGACTATGCCAACAACGATAGGGAACGATTATGCTGTGCTTCCCATCGCAATTCCTTCTACGCCCGCATATCCCATCACCTCAACACATCACATATATCTACGACAACATGCTCCAAAGATCCCGACCGAAAATGACTCTCGGAGTCTCTTCGCAACAAACTTACCTATCGATTCTACAGATGTTCATATTCGAAGCATATTCGCAGCATTGATAGGTGTAGGACGAGTTGAAGATGTCCGATTTGATGGAGAAAAGGAGGAGGTTATTGCGCAGAAACAAATCGAAATAATTTCACAGAGCAAGAAAAGGAAGAGAGGGAGCGAAGTAGAAATTGATACGGGCTTACCACAGGGATGGGATAGGCAATTACGCGTTAAGGGAAGAACAGCTGTGGTATTATTGGTAGATGAGAAGAGTTTGGAATCGGCCCTAAAAGCCGTACGAAAAAGTAGCAAATCAGGAAAAGAATCAAAATATCCTATCTGGGGCGCAGGTACAGAAGGCAAAGTGCCCGCTCTGGGTAGTGCGCGATATGCCAAGAGACAAGAATTGCGATTCCCTGATAAGTTGGCGGTACAAAGGAGTGTAGAGGCTTTCATGACGGACTTTAATAGCAAGGAAGAGGAGAGAGAGAGGGAAAGAAAGCGACTGAGGAATGCACCGGATGAGGATGGATTCGTGACGGTAGTGAGGGGGGGAAGGACGGGTCCAGCGAGGAATGAGGCGGCAGAAGAAAAGAGGAGAGAGATGGCTGAGAAGGAAGAGAGAAGGAGGAAGGAGTTGGAGGACGCGGGATTCTATAGGTGGCAGGGACGCGAGAAGAGAAAGAAGGAGGTTGGCGAGCTGGTTAAGAGGTTTGAAGAGGATAGAAAGAGGGTGGAAGGCATGAGAGAGAAAAGAGGAAGGTTCAGACCTGAGAGATGAGGAAATTCGAGATGCTTCGGTAATATCACTTTGGTCTGACAACGGGATGATTCTCACACATACGGTATGGGTTGCAATTTCTCTCCTTGTTGACTTTCATCCCTCATTTTCGTGATGACACCGCGGGGCCATAAAAGCATATTCTCCCACCAGGCCAATTCCTGGTGGCTTCGAACATGCAATGACTACAAAAACCGCAATAAAAAATCTTCTCAACATTGTCTGATCATTCGCATACTGCAATAATCGTTCCTTTACTCTAATCACATTGGGAAGTTTTACTGATTTCATGCCTCGAACATAGGTTTATTCTCAGGTATGCATCGATCATCGTGTAAGCTCATACCTTTGATTTCACTCTTTGTATGCTAGCGAGATCCTCAAGTCTCACATTTTTTAAACAAGTCCCTGTGGAATATAGACTAGTAAACAGTCTTGGCTCGAACCATGGATTTGCTCAAGACCATAATCCATAATGTCAAAATCAACAACAGTTCAAAGCTATCTTCACCCTTTCTTTCACCAGGAGGAATGTTTTTACTTGTTCTGCTATTTGGGTCTGTTGAAAGAGCTTCTGCTGAAACTATGGCCCATAGTACAACTTGATAACTACCAAACCTTTGTTCTCTTTGTCTCTTTGTTGATTGTTCATTTATTGTTCCAAAGCATTGGCATGAAGAAACAGTATCATGACATACTCAATAGGTGAAGATGCTGAACCAATTCAGGTATTGAACAACATAAAAATTTCTTGGCTTTTCTATATCAGGGCCAAAACTACTCGAGTGTTCATCAGGATGTCGTCTCTCCCCTCCCAATCATATCCCACCCACTATTATAACAGGCAAGATGTGCCAAAGGACCAGCATACAATATGCCTGCAAGGATTGGGGCCACAAAGTTTCCCGCTGCTGCTTGTGGGCGATCCACAACAATGTTAATAGCGGCTGCTATGCAGTCTTAGCTACAGAAGGCGTCGAGTACCTCGACTGCTTGTGTCCCAGCTGCCAGGTTAGGAAAAATCTTGGAAGCACATCCCCGTTCACGCACTTGGATGCTAATAACATTCGGCAACCATTGAGCAGAGAGAGCATTGCAGCAGCTCGGTTGAGAGGTAAGAAAGAAGCAGGAAAAACATTGGCGAGGGAGTTCGCTGACGTCAAGCAGGGGACAGTCGAGAGAATTAAGGAGGTTGAGAGAATCAAGTAGGAGAGAAGAGAGCAATGGAGGAGAATAGACAACGGATTGGATGAGAAGATTGAGGAGCAAATGAAGATGGAAAAGGGAGAGGAAAGAGGGTCTTGCGGCTGGACCGCGTGGATTTGGTTTCTTCTTTCTTGGCTTCTCTTTCCCCAAGTTTGGGGACTCAGTTCATTTGCACCCAGGTCAGTATGCTGGCTCTACTGCTGTTTTTTGAATTTGAACTTCTGCGGTACTACTTATTTGCTTTCGCAACCCAATCCACTCGCTTTCCTGATGTCTCCAGCAAGATATCCAACAATCGGAATATTCGCATTCGATACGTTCTAGATGCATACAACGTTCTGAGCGACTTCAAATTCGGGATCTAAAAGCTAAATGTCTCCTTCCTCGATGCCAATTTCCTTCCCCCGGAACCCGCTTTTGGATTCATCAAGGACCTTAGTCAAATTCCGACTTTTTTACTTGACTGTCTTCTGATCATACCATAAGAGAACCTGATCCATTCCTTCAACGAAGAGAAAAGCATAAGGGAGAAGCATCACAATGGGCATTGTCGAATTTTCTTTGTTGGGCGTAAATCAAATATCTCTTTGTTCATGAAAGAATTTATATATACTCGAGTAAATCAAAAAACAAAAGTCAAACACGATGACTTACACACTGCTTGGCCGAGCAGACCAAAAAAAAGCACAGTTTTCAATTACAGTATGAGACTTTCCCTTTACATCAAGGCTTCATTCATCTCTCCACTTCAAATCATCCCGTCTTCCAAATATGAGTGAAACAATATCTACAAACGTGTATAAACCCAACAGCCAATATGAAGAGAAACTCCAAGTACCACCATCAGACCATCTTCCCCAAAATCATGCACACTCCGATCGTCAAATTCTCATTCACATAATCACCATTTCCCAAATCTCTATGATTCACATTGAAATATTCATATGTAACCCGAAAGACCCTCATTCCTTGCATCGGCAAAGACGCCAAACGCGAATCAGGTAGTTGAAGCAAACCGGCAGAGGTGTCGCGGTAGCAGTGACACGTCGGAACGTAATAAATGCCTCCTGTATTGGGGAGCGGCGGGGCTGCGGTAGGGTTTTGCTCTTCATCTTTTGGGATTTTTTATAAGTTTTTTGGTTGGGGAAAAGAGGTTATAGTTCGAGGGGAGTTTTTTGGGGGAGAGCAGCAGAGATGGCTGACCCCCTTCGCTTACATATTCGAGTTTTTTGGTGGAGCAATGCGATGGATCTCTGTGATGGGAAGATTGGGATTCACTCTTATTTCCCTCCTATCCACGCTTTGCTCCAATATATTCCTCCGGTAGATAGCGATGTCGGTGCGTTTCGGACCACAGGTGATTAATGTTCGCAAGGTAGGTAAAGTAATCTTATAAGTGTATCTTGTTTCTTGTTCTCTCAAAGTATTAAAAGAGGAGTCACACCTAACTGCCCACTTTGAGGTCAATTACCTCTGCATGATTCAATCTGTATATACAATAAATACAACATCAGTCACTAAACCTAAAGCTCAACCTAGAGATAATATATACCACTTTCTCAACATCAACAAAAATCCTCATCCGCTTTCCCTCGCATCCACCGCGTGCATCATGGCCCACCCCGCGCAAATCATCTTCGTCCTCGGACCCCCTGGTGTCGGGAAGGGAACTCAGTGTGCGCTGCTCGCTCAGATAACAAACTCTCCCTATCACATATGCCACATCAGCATCGGTGATATCTTACGCGAGGAGCTGAAGAAACAGGATAGCGAATGGGCTGCCATCATCCGAGCCAATATGGCCGAGGGACTGACCGGGCCGCCCGAGATGGCGGTTAAGATGTTAAAGGAGGCGATGAATCGGATGAGTGAGGAGAACTTTGGGGAGGAAGGGGGAAAGAAGACGTTATTTTTGGTTGATGGTGAGTTTTGCTCTTCGTTGATGAATGATCACACGGGATGGGAAGATTCCTGTATATATATATCATCATCATGACCATGTGAGTAAATCGTTAACTAATGCGAAAAAAAACTAGGATTCCCGCGCAGCATCGACCGAATCTCGCTCTTCGAATCAACCATCCGGGCTCCCTCCCTCGTGCTCTCCCTAGAATGCCCCTCGCACATCGTACAAGAGAGACTTTGCACCCGATCCCAAAAATCTAGCCGGATTGATGACGGGCTTGCGATTATGCAGAAACGAATTGATCAGCATGCTGATGCGACGAAACCGGTTATTGCACATTACCAAGGCCGAAATCTGGTGGCTAAGATTGATGCGGGGAGGAGCGTGGAGGCGGTACGTGCTGATATTTGGGAGGTCGTGAGTTATGTATTGGGTGCTTAGGTTGGGGATATTGCTATGGAGGTGTGCGTGGTTTTGCGAGATTTTGATATAATTGAGGTGAGGAATACTCGTAGATAGACTGAAATCGAGAGGTGTGTCATATGATACCGCCCTCATGATAGAGAATAGTCTCATCAAATTCCATACTCTTAATTGAGAAAGAAGCTCATTAATCACCCCAAGAGCATGAACGCGGCAGTCTACTCTTCCTTGACTGAAAGAAAGACTTGTATGGATATCTTTGATATATGTGCTAGAAGATTCTCTGCCTCTCCAAAGCCTTTGATAAAAATAAATATGCTTTCACACTGGAGACCAAGCGAGCATACCACCTTCTTGCTCACTCATATAAAATCAACAACAAAACCGCCCATGATTGGTATTTTTGGTATTGGGCGCAAGCAGTAATACGACAGACATCAACCTCTACCTGGAAGCCGTCAAACGGGACATGGGCGATCAAACCTTACACACAAGAGCTTTGGCTGTTGCTTTGGAGTCCTTGACATGTGTGGAATGCCCCCCCTCACTTCTCTCACGATGAGGATTCGCCGTTAAGCAAAATTCAACAGTAGACATCGAAGAAGGCGATGTTTGAAATACCGACCGGCGATTCCCTCCGTGTCGTTGGGACATGCCATGGTCATTCATATGTATTCTGAGAAAGTGCTTGAGGATAGCCATTCTCCATTTGAAGTTTGCTCGGCAGACTTGGTCCTCCCCCTTCGAGAGACCACTTTGGAATGATACGGATTTTCTCGATACAACTTCGAACCCCCGTACAGCAAACAAATGCATCCTGTTCACCAGGAATCAACTCCTCACTCGTCTCAAGCTGGCCGACCATTTTCAAGCAGTGAATGAAGGAGTTTGATTGGAAATACAAATGATGTCAAGAATGCACATGATTTCACTTGCGTCGTCTTGCTAAAAACGTAGAAAGGAAGCGCACAACCCCTGGGAAAGCTCTCATCTGAAAGCACTCGAAAATGGAGTAACGGACACGTGTCTAGCGTCAATTAGGCACTCGCTCTCGAATCAAGTCGAATCAGGCCACTGGCCGAGATTTTGTGTGAATCACCTGCGCACCATCGTCGTTAGGTGCGGTCGCTTATGGAGAATATATAAACATGGCAACGCCCAGGTTACCACTCCTCGACATTTCAGTCTTTTTGCAACTACAACCACAACAACGGAAATAAGTCGTCGATCTTTACGCGCGCAATATTCATTCGAGCTTACAACGATCAATACACTCGATACTCAACGACACAAAAACAAAAAGAACAGAACCCACCCCATTTATCACCAAGATGGAAATGGACTTGGAAATATCACCACACGCCGGACAATCAGAGGTTCATGCTCAGGTTCATAGCCCGTCTCACATTCAAAATCCCATGCAATACCTTCATGGCGCCTGTAGCCACAGCTATGCCGATGATGGTAGGGATATCAGAGACAAGCAATTGATTTCATGCTATCAAGATGGTGAACTGGATCCATTCACCCTTTTCTTGCTAACTCCTAGGTGGTGTATAGATTGTCTGGCTCAGCGAGAACTGGCGATTAGGGCTTCTTATTGCGATCGTTTGATCGAGATGGAGTCGGTGGATTTTCCTGTTGGTACCGTTGAGGAGGCTTATATTCGTGGTGTAAGTTTATGGCTGATATCCTGGTGAATTTGGGCATGAGGGATGAATTTCTGGATGAAGTTGCTGACATCTGTTAGGTGCACGACGGCCGGATCAGTGCCTTGTCTCAATCGTTCGAAGATTGTGGAGTACGCTCAGGGGTGAGCGGTAATCCCGATTTCAATGATCTTGATGATTTCGACGAAGTTGTAAGGAAATTGACGAGCATGGGATTGGGTACTGATAAGCTCAACGAGGACAAAAAGATCGAAGAAATTGTCCGGGATTTCGGTGATCAGATGATGTTGGACGACGATGAGCTCAAGTACGAAGTGTACTGGCACTTGGCATATATGGAAGGAACGAAAGATGGTTGCTACATGCAAGCGCAGATGGAGTACAGAGCACTTACGGTGGATGATCCGGATCGGAGCGAAATGTTGAGGAGAGCTGTTCTTTGAAGAAATTGACTTAGTGGTAGTCCTCTGCGGGCAGGTTAGGACGTGGGGTTAGGTCTGAATTCGGAGTTAAACTGGAGCTGGCCATCTTGTGCCTGGGGAGATGCCTCAAACCTTGTCGATCTCGCTCGACAGAATGATGGGCGATGATGGGCGACGTCCGTGACATAGACGGATTGACGAGCACTACTGATGACATGAAGTTGATTTATCATGCGATGTTGTGCAAGCTGAAATCCAGCCACTTATGGAGCGTATTTTTGTTTTTGAAGAGATAGACTCAACGGAATATTGTTGAATGAAATCTACATGTTTGCCACGGTGTAGAATCCGTACATATCTGCCTTGCGCGAGTGAGATTCGTGTAACTTGACATTTTCTTCGACGATATCCAGGCGTGCGCAGATGCCATCCGTGGGAGACTGTGCCCCGAGATTGCTGACGCCCAGTGCACACGGGATACGCACACCCCCATAAGACTAAGATGACTACGCCGGCCGCATCTCCATGTTTGCCGATAGAAAATTGCATCGATGGCGTACACGTAATAAGCTTGGTGATTGGGTTTTACCTCTGGACATTGTTGGGTTTTGCGTTGGAATGGTCTATGTCTCCATGTGTGACGTTAGGTTTCGACCGGTCGATGATGAAGGCTGCTAGAAGTCTTCTAGAAGATGGGCCATGATGACTCCATTCGGTGCAACTTGTAGGTGTACTTTGTACGGCGTGGAGATATAAATGGAAGCACTTATATATAGCTAGGGTGGTATCTGACTAGTCCCCTTGTAAAATCCTTGTTTCCCTTTTCCGCCCTTTTCCGCCACTTGCACTTCGTAAGAGTTGATTGATTTGTTTGGGCCCCGGTTGGCCCCTCACCGTTGAAAGGGGTGTATCATGTTTTGGCAAGTGGCTAAAGTTTTTGATCCCTGCTAGATATCCATAATCCCAGGAATCCTACAGTCTGGCTGCTGACTTGCATAATTCTACAGCAAAAAGCAAATAGAGTAATCTGAGAAAAGTTCCCGCGTGGATGGATAAATGCAGGTGCAAAAGGTCTTTTTTTCTTCCTTCTTTCTTTTCTCATCTACGAATGTACCTGTATTGCAGGTGAGCTAAACTGCCGTCACCTTAGTCAGGTTATCATGGAGCTGATCCTTCTTGAAACAGCGGATTGCAGCCTCCGTAAGCCTCCGTCCGCGATACCATTAGACGTGCTTTGAACCAAGTAGTGTATATGTACGACATACCTACTACTTGTGACTCGTGCCGCCAGAAAGTCCGCAGCTCGGGAACAAGTGAAATTGGATATCCACCTTGTAGTTGACCATTCTTTGGTACGTGCCAGTTTAACCCGAGGTGCGGACTTTCTGGCGGCACGAGTCACAAGTATGTTCGCACTTTGAACTTCGATGGTATTTTGATGAGGCTAGCCATCATCGCCGGTACATAAGCAACCCTACACTTCTCTCGACTCAGTTGATAATGATAACAGTATAAATTGTGGATGAGCTGTTGTGGTCCCGAGAAGATCGTTTCCATGATTAACCTTACCGAAGACAAAAGTTCGGGTGAGATGAGGCTTAAGGCAAAGGTTAAAAAAGAAGTTGTAGCGATCGACGGTCGACCACGAGAGAGATAGGAAGGTTGGAAGTGGCTTAAGTAAGCATATGCAGCTTAGAAGATCCCATCCTAAATATGTCATATGTGTCACCATAAAGTTCAAATTTGATGTAACCCAGCCAACGACGAAAGAAAAGATGCGAGAGGAAGCAAAAGAATGTGATGGATCAAAGCATCTGATTACTGTACTTCTTATAAGCGAGCCCCTTCACACACCACACATGCATAATCGCATAATCGGTGTAGGTCAATCATACGTATTAGTACGAGTAGGTGATATGATATAGATAGAGATATGCCGTATTATTATTGTACCCATACATAGATAGGTGTACCTCGGAAAGACTTTCGGACCTCGGACCATTATAAGAACAAGTAACCACGACAACTGCAATCAAACTAACTTTCATATCAAATCTTTTCACGCCAAACCAAGCTTTTCTCTCTCTCGCACACACACTCCCACTCTCTTCCCTCCATATGGTTCCTCCTGCTATTCTCCACCTTTTAGCCAGTTTAGCCAGTGAAACCTAGTAAGACCTAGCAAGACGCAGTAAAACCCATCCAGTAACCCAGTAAAGCCAGCAGAGCCAATGTAAACCCAGTCACCCACGCCTCAAAATCCAAAAGCATGCATGCACACTCTCAACACACCCACAACGCCCACAACCCTGGATGTTTGACATACATACGCACTAGACCGTCTGCTAGCTGATAGCTACCAGCTAAGAGCTACTACTTGTACCTAATAGCGAAGCAGGCACACATCTATCACACGTCTACCCGTACAGTATCTGTAATCTGTAATCTGTAATCTGTATCAGTAACAAGGGGTAAAGATTGAAGGATCCTTGACCTTTCCAAACTTTATCCCGCAGGTCCCTCGTTTTCCTTAATACGGTAATCATTTTATTGTAGTGGTAGAGTGTGTATATTGTTTAATATGCTAGAAATGGCATATGTGTTCTACTGAGTATATGAGGTGAAAACACCTAACTAGGTATAGCGCTACACGTGATTACAATAGCCCCCCTATAATCGAATTCGACCATTAGAATCATATAAAGGAGAAGGCCTTTTAAAAAGCGTTTTGAAGTATTTTTTGATGCTAATAATCCTGTATTTTTCAAACCTTTATATAAGCCCAAAACGCATTTTGATTGGTCTATTCCAAACCTAAAAATCTGTACAATTAAATACTCTATAGAAACAACCATTTTTTCCATTACTTTCGATTTCCTAATGTTATATATATATCCCAAAGCTTTATTAACTTTCGCGGCAATAATCTATTATCGTTGCAATGTTTACATCTCCTTTTAGAAATTCAACATTCTATAGCTATACTGTATCGCGATACAAAAGCTCCCTTAACGCTTTTCGAAATCAAAACCAAACCTTCTACCGTAAATCAAAAATCCAGGGTAGATTAATTGTTTTATCAAAATATTAGCTTTTTGTTCAAAGCCAGAAATCCATATTATTTGTAATCTTTTGTTTTCGATTATATTTTTTTGTATAAAATGCCACCGTATACTAATATACTTAGTTTTGCTATAGAACTTATTCTTTTGTATCCAATCAATATCGTTTTTGTTATCGCAATATAGTATAAGTATAAATGGTTTAGAAAAGATTTATTTTTCTAGATCAACAATTAGCTTTTCAAATTATATAATCTCTTTTGCATTCTCATTTACGGCTATAATTTTAGCTTTCATTGTATAAAGTATTATAGATTTTTGTTTATTTGAGAACTATATTATTGTGCTTTCGTATCGAATAACAACCACTCTTTGTATCGATTTTCGATCCGCTTTTGAGCTCTATATAGCATTTATAAAAATATTGTAAAAATGTAACAAATGCCGCAATCGATTCGAGTAAGTTGTACCAACATCGATTATACTATCGAGGAACTTTAGGAAATGATTTGCAAAAATTAAATGCTTTTTTTCAAAAGTATATATTACTTTTGCAAGCTAACCAATTGGAAACGCGAGGTTGCTTTTTGTTCCGTTTATCAAATAAATCCCTAATCCAACAATTTGTAAATATAAAGCTTTGTTGTTTTCGTTAAATAACTCTGTTGTTGTAGCTGGTTTTAATATAGTGTTAACAAAAAAAAAGAGATTCCGAAACATCGGATTATAAATTTTGAATCGTTTTAAAAGCTTTTTGATATACACTTTCTGGTATATTTTGAAAGATTTTTAAACTTTGTTCCGCTCGATTTGGATTCCTAAAAAGATTTGTATTAATCCAAAATCTTTACATTTCCATCTTTGATCTATAATCTTTTTGATCGTATTGATTACAGATCGTAATCCCAATATTAGCAAATCGTTTATATAAAATAGGATATATACTTTTCTTCCAATAAACAAATTGAGATCTGCTAATAAAGCTTGTAAATCTATACTTTTAAAGAACAATTTAATTACTTGCTATTATACTCTCAAAGCTTATTTCAACCTGTAAAATAATTTCTTAAGTTTGAAATAACCGTTAATAAAGTTTAAAGCAAATATTTCTTCAAAGAATCGTAGAATCTTTATTAGGATTTTAATATTAATTAATTTCTTATTCAAGAATATTATATTAATATCCATATTATCGATTTCTAAGTCCTTTTCCGTTGCTTTAGTAAGAAGAGCTTACAATATAAAATATCTTGCAATTCCTGCGAATGTTTCTATAAAATCGATTCTATACTTTTATAGAAATCCTTTAACCATTAATCTAGCTTTTCTTTTTTCTAGTTTGCCATTTTGATTAAGCTTGTTTTGTAAAACCCATTTAAATTTCAAAAATCTTTTCTTTTTCGAAAAGGTTTCATTAATTACTTTAAAAGTATTATTGTTTTTTAAACTAATCAATTCTATTTTAATTGCTTTTATTTATACCTCAAAGTTCGAATCTAAAGCGTTCTCCAGATCGATGATTTCAATATTGGCATTTGTATACGGATGTACTATATCAAAATCTTTTGTAGAGTGTTGTGCCTTCCTTTCTACAACTTTTTTAGTTCCAGTTCAAACTTGCAAACCGCAAGTTATAACTATTATAAAAAAAGCCTTTTCTAAACAAGGATTTTGTATAGAATTATCTTTGTTTAAATCTATAAGAAAATCTGATTTTTTATCTTTATAATCTAAGCCTATAAAGACTTCTAATTGTTTTGATTTAATGTTTGAACTTATAAAAGCTTTTGATCGTTCTATATCAACGTTTAAATTCATAAGAACTCCTGTTCGTTTCGTATTAATGCAAATCCTTTTCTAACTTCGTTAACCTTTTGTAGATTGATTTCCCATTTAATTCGCTTTTCCTTTCGATCTTATCGAAATCTCTTTATAATTTAATATATTTGAATCGTTTTTCAATAGGAATTTGTATTTATCAAAATCAATATTTATCGTTTTTATTATTTTTAGGGTAAGGAGATTAAAAAGTTTATAAATTTGGCTCCCTTTTATATTAACAAAAAGATATTTTCCTTTCAACATTTTTGATTCAAACTTTTTCGTAGTTTGCTTTAATTGTTAAGGATTGCAAGCAAATGCTGTATATCCGAATATTTTTAGTTTTCATAAATTTGGCTAACGATTATTGTAAACCTCAAAAAGCATTGTAGCTTTCGAAAGCGTTTTAACTTCTTCAAAAAGCAATGCTTTTGTAGGAGACCGATTCTTCAAATAAACAATATATAATATTATAATTTCCTATTAAATCGAAAACATTTTTGATTTTACTAAAAGACTTTTTGATACAGTATTTATATCCTATATTTTCTTCTCAGCGACGTTGTTTATAACATACTTTCCTGAAGAAAAAAGCTCAAATTGTATGCTTTTCTTCGAAATCTCCATTTGAAAAGCGATTCCAAACTCGCCTTTGCCATTGTCGATATATATTATAACGATTTTGCTATTAGACTTTGTTTCGATCAATTTGAACAAATCCAAAAGTATTGATACAATTATAACCGCGGATTTATCAAAAGTATATTTGATCTATATAAACTTTATAGCGTTATCCACGATTATTATAAAATATTTATTGCTCGAAAAAGATATCTTTTGAATTCTAAAAAAATCACAATAAAAACAATGTAAAATTGTAAGCGTTTTAATAGTTATATATTTATTGAAATGCTTTTTCATTCTTCCTATTAAGCAAAGCAAATATGTCGATTTTTTTGTTAACTTCCGTTTTCTTGATAATTTTAAGCTTGTATACGCTTTTAAAAGCTTTCAAAGTTGATTATGATTAAAGTAACCAAGCTGATGATGTATTAGATTGGATATAGATTTGTAAAGATCAGTATTATCCATAGCAACAAGTTTTTCAAGTATAAGGTTGGCAAATTGTAGTACAAAATCTTGTATAATATAGCAACCAAATACTTTCTTTGCTGCAAATTTCAATTGGCCGAACTTTCAACAAAACATTGATTCTTTTTCGAAAATTATTTTGTATTTATTTTTGGTGAAAAGATTGATAGAAATCAACTGTATTGTTTTAAATTTCTTTATATACTATACATCGGGAAGTATAAGTCTGCCAATTTATATATTTCTGTATACTACACTTAAAGCAAATAATCCGTTCGCAATTCGAATTTTTCGTAGTATAGGCCATTTTGTAACATTATTCAAAACTTTGAGTTAACTAATAAAATAATGGAAAGCTTTTGAATCGAGCATTTATTTTGAATCGTTACTATTTGCTTGAAAAAAGATACCAGGATAATGGGAAGAAGTATAATTGCTATTTAATACTACGTTTGTTTTTATCTTTTTAGAGCCAGAATCTTCGTTATTTACGGAAGCTTTATAGGCACGTTTTTCATCTTTTTTAAATGCGCGATACTCCTTTTTGAGATATCCATACTTTTTACAATGATAACATTGAACCTTTCCAATTCGAAATAACTTATTTCGATTGTATAATCCTTTTGTTTTTCTTTTATAACTATTTCTATGATCATTTTTTCTATCGCAATTGTTCCGTTTTCCTTTATTTAAGGGTTTCACAACAAATGCAACAGCTTTAACTAGCTTTTCGATTGTTTAAAAAAGCGCTATAGCCTTTTCCAATGTTTTCTTAAATATATGAATGTGAGTAAGAGTTGTTGCCTATATATTATACGTTGGTATATATACCAAAAATATATCCTTTACCATTTTGTTTGTTATTGGCTTCTTTGCGCTAATAAGTGTTTGTTGATATAATCTTAATCTTGTAAAGAAGGTTTGAATGGTTTCGTTTTTGTAATCAAACTTTTCCTTCAAAAATAATCTTATTGTATTTGCTATGTAAATAATATCAAAAGTTCGATTATAAATCGACAACTTTTTTCAAACGCTAATAGAATCCATATTAACATAGCCCTCTTTTATTATATTGCAATGAAGAGGTGTAAGTTCTAAGAATATAATAATTATAGCGATACTTCTTCTCTTTATAAAAAAAGCTAATTTCTCTTCAAATTCTGCCTTTAAAACAATTGTCCTTTGCAATACCATATTCATAATCCCTTAACGACCTTTTGTAGCAGATCCATCTGTTATAGACTTTTTTGGAAGTTCGAAAACAGATTGTTTTTCTTTGCCAAATACAATATTGTAGCAATTCGCGTTTGCAAGCGCTATTAAGCAAAAATCGTAGTAATTCGTATAATTGTTTTTTGTAAAAATAGTAATAAAACCCCATTTAGTTGTAACTATATTTAACATGATGGCGTTAAAGAGGTATTAATAAAAAATAAGGTTTTTGATGAAAATTTCGATAATGAAAATGATGAAAATATGATTTTTCCGGCGGAAATGGGTGGAAAAGCGATCGTTTTCTTCGGAAAAGACGTATATTATCGTTTTAATCAATAAGATGATAATCAAGTTGCTTTAGTGAATATACAACATAGGGTTATAACTTATTGTAGTAGTAGAGTGTATATATTGTCTAATATGCTAGAAATGGCATATGTGTTCTATTGAGTATATGAGGTGGAGACACCTAACTAGGTATAGCGCTACACGTGATTACAACACATTTAATAAAATGATTATTATTCTTCTCCGGAAAGAGAAAGAGAGAGAGAAAGAGAGAGAGAGAGAGAGTAATATTGAGTGCTTTGAATCATCCAAGTCAGTTCGACAGCTCCCCCAGCCCATCAGAGCCCTACTTTGGAAATCCTTCTCAAGGGTACGAGTAGTTCATTAGTCGTTTGTCGTTAGTCGTTAGTCGTTAGTCCTTACTCGTTACTTTGTTACTCGTACTCGTTCGTTACTCCCACCAGTCCTTCCCACCAATCCTTCCCAATCATCCACATATCATCATCAATCCTCTCTGATATTTTAATATATTCCACCTGCTATCAAAACCTCTCTACTCGAGTATATTGACGGCATTTTTACTCTCCTCTATAATTAATTAATAATTAATCAAATTAACAAATCGAAATACTCCCCTCGTACACCCAGTTTTTAGCCGTTTTATCTTTTCCCCCCCCATCTCTGCAGATATTTATCTTATCTTCCCTTTCTCTCTCCCCCTCTCCCTCTCCCTCTCCCTCTCCATCTACCTCTCCCTCTCCCTTCATCTTGGTTCGTTTATTCAGTCAGGTACCTGTTGTACGCTCAAAGTACGTTCTATTTCCATTTCTATTTCTATTTCTATTTCTATCTTCATCTCGTCATCTTGACATCCATCATCCTTCCGTTTCCATCTTGTGCCTATCTTGAGTATCAAAGTTGGGAGTTCTGTTGGTTGATGAGCTTGGTCTTCAGATACCTATGATGGATTTTTCTTCGCAACCCAACGCAACCCGTCTTTGCCAACTGTTACTCGTCTTCTGTATGTAATTCAAGGAAGAGTATGGACTATTGGCTGCTTACTACTTACTATCTACTACTCGTCCCTCGTCCCTCATCTCATCTCGAGTCAGTTGTGCATTGACGGCCTACACGAGCCCCTTCCAGATAAACTTGTACCGTTACGGCTTTGCATATCATCCACACGTCCATGTTGACACAAATACACCCATATCTTTCATCATCTGTTCTCGTCTGCTTGATGTGGTATATGTTTTCCTGTACTGACCGATGACAAAAGCGCTCAATTACATGGGCTGCCTTAGATTCGAAAGCGTTGCCTCGATGTCATATTTGACCTGATCAACTCACCACAAGTCGTTCGACTCACACTACGGTGTCTACTTTGTTCTTCGCTACTACTTTTGCTGGTCATAAATAGAACTTTTGAGGGATCAATTGGGGGGACGATTAAGGAATTCAATTGAGTCCAATCGAATAGCAATCATGTCTAATTCAGAGTTGGTGCAACAACCCGGGCGCATGGTTAATGATAGCCCGCGAGTTGCTCGATCACACAGCGCTTCAAGCGATAGATCTTCGACGGCTAGCACTTCTGCCGCTTTACTCTCTCCACCTCTTTCAACTTCACCAGAACCAGTCTTCATTGCCCATTCAGCCGCCTCGCAAATTGTTACAAACGACCATGATAGCAGAGCGGATGCTTGGCTTGATCAACATGGAATTGAGCCCTCGGGAGAGACGGCACTAGTATCTCCTGCTGCTCTGAAGCTTGTAAATCAGTTTCTTGATCAACTTGTGTTCAATTTTCTCGCCGTCGCGAAATCAACTTCATTGGTGTCATTACGCCCAGCTGTCAGTGAAGTCCTCAAGCCAAAGCTTGCGAGAGATGCAGTCAGCGGAGCGGATAACGAACTTCGAGAATACTTGGGTGAAAACGAAGATGATGACTTATTGTCGTCGGAGAGGGAAGGCCTGTCGAGTCGAGATTGGGATCTCGAATTGGTGTGGAAACGCACAAGATTGAGATGTATGGTTTATTCATCATTGGGGGATATGGAAGAAGATGATGAGCATCGCTTCACAGCTCAAGAGCACCTTAATGGTTCCTTGGAATCAGGGGACCGCGAGAATGAATCCGGAATTGTTTCTCCAGCCGTTGCTATTTTCCTAACGTCCATCTTAGAATTCATGGGCGAACAAATCCTGATTGTGGGAGGACAAGCTGCATATGACCGACTTCGCATGAAATATGAAAAAGAGGAACGAAGTGGTACAACTGGACAAACTGATATTGCAGAACGTGTGGTTGTAGAGGAGGCTGATATGGAGAGAGTCGCATTGGATCGAACGTTGGGAAAACTTTGGAGCGGTTGGATGAGGCGAAGTCGCTCACCAGCAGGTTTTTTCTCGATGGATCGTTCACATTCAAGAGAAATAGCGGATAATTCAGCACAGCCTACTGTGGCACTAACTCAAGTGGCCAGTATCTCTCCTGGTGACGGTGGGCAACTGCCAAAGCCAGTATTGGAAAAACTGGCCGAACACAAACCGGCAGCCTTTATTCCTTTACCAATGTCCGTGGATGATGTTAGGGAGATTGAAGTACCAGGACTAGCCCCACAAGGCGACGATGAAGATGATGATGTCACGTCAGACGCTGAAGAGCTTCCTCTTACTCGACGACCTAAAAGTATGGTGATTTTTACGAGTGCATCGCATAACCTACCTACGCCTAGTTCTTCGCAGCCACCAACTCCCATCTTCTCGGTTTACCCTTCGAAATCGAGAAAACGTGCAAACTCATTACCACCTCCCAACCCATCTACCGTCACATCTCTCTTCTCGCAAGGCTCACATGAAGTAGTTTCAAATCAGCAGGATCCTGTTAGATCAACTCAGAGTGGGGCCTCGGGTTTAAATGGCACGATCACACCTGCAGAATCGGAGAAAGATGCAGGGGAAGAAATGGAGAAAGTTTCGGATAAAGCAGAGGCTGCTGTATCCGAATCGGAGCACGAGCCCTCTAATGGCCCCATATATTTGGACAATACGAGCCAAGATATAGATTCAGATTGTGAGTTCATTGAAGAAGAACCACAGATCATGACGTCCTCACGTATTTCTTTTGGTGGTCGGATTTCTCCAGAGGATAGAGATTCATCTTCTCGCTCTAGCCCACAGTCTAGCCTCCGACCACCAAGTATTCATTCTTTGCGCCTTATCGATGTTAACACATCGAAGAGTCCTACGATAGGGTCACGGCAGAGCTATTTCGAGGCAACAGATCACGCTCCTGGGCGAGGTGTCTCTATATCTCGATCTAGTAGTCTCCATTCACCCATTATCTCAGAACTGTCGTCTCGAGGAACAAGCCCTCACTTAAGAAGCTCGAACGGCTCCCCATTGGCTCGAACAGGCTCCAATTTGAGTCCAATGCCTATCAACACAACCACCGACTCGATATCCGAGGTGGATGAAGGGGATGTAGTTGGCGATGAGTCTCCTTTGACCGCGGTACCGTCAGAGCTTGCGGCTGCAATGCAAGGCGTTGACGTGGATCCCAGCCCCACTTCTCAGAACTACCCTACTTTCAAACCCGCCGCTTCCAGATCAACCCCATTTGTGCTCGCTGCTCCTCCTACCCCACAGAATTACCGCGAGAACATGAAAGGATTGGCTAGGCAACAAGCTGATAAGGGCCATCCGTCAAGTGACCTCTCAGATCAAAAGGTTCGAGGAGGTGAGATTGGTATCCATTCGACACAGCAGGGCGTAAAGAGCTCATCTGAGCCACCTCTCAGATCTTCTTCTCGTACAGAGGGCAATTCAGTGAACGAGAGCTTACCGGTACTATGCGTTCTGAAAGAGAGCGGCTCTCCCGAAACTTTTAAGACCATCCCTCGTTCCTCTTCGGTGCGCCGTAATTCACCTTCACGTCCTGTAGGCGAGGAGGTATCACGCAAGGCCACACCTGAAACACAATCTAAAGTACTTCGCTCAGCTTACGCAATTAACTCTAGCTCACCTTCTCTCTCTCATGTCAAACAACGACGTGCATCTGAAGAAAGCGGTGTTTCAGCGATGAGTAGCGCTGCAGATGCTAAATCATTTGACGAATTAATTCGAGGAGATGAGACCATTCAATACACACTAACACCACGGAATATGCGGGATATTGAAAGCCTAGATTCTCCGTTGAGCATAAACGCCATCCCTGTCCCTCGATCTGCGTCTAGCCGTACGCATTCATCATCAGTGAGTAAGCATACTGGATTGCACTCCCACCCACCATGTGATAGTCCAAGGAATATTTCTTCTTTCAAAGGCTCCAGTCACTCTTCGACAGGCAGTAGTCGAGTTAGACCCAATGCCCCACAAGCAAGAGATGCAAGAGTGGATCGAGATTCACTTGGGGATTTCTCCGACTTCATACGATCTACAGGTCCTGCGATTTCTTACAAAAAGGAAGAAATTCACTCGCGATCATCTTCAAGAGCCGCTATTGAGACTACTCGACCTTTGACTGGAGGCAATTCCCACAAAGGAACCAATGGAACTTCGAGGAATGTTAGTAGCTCGATACCTCGTGTGGGTCCTGTTGCTGCTCTTCCCACACGCTCAGCGTCATCGGCAGGCCGATCGGGCAGGCCGAATAAATTACAACCTCGCGATGCCACCGTAGGCAAAGACTCTATTACCGATCTCATTGACTTTGTAAGAGCCGGCCCTGATGAAGTTGGAAGTCATCGCATACCAAGAACTGTTGCTCCATTCAGATGTACAATGGATTCTGATCAAATGTCCCATTTCGCCGGTGGCAAAGCCATAGATGCATCTCTACCCGATGGCAGATACAGTCAAGCCTCTACCCAGGCGTCCACAAATCCTTCGTCAGTCACCTCGCAGACTGGGCTCTTGAACAACTCTGGTAGGGCCAACAAGTCTACGCCTACCACTTTGTATTTCGATGATGATGCAGACGAAGATATGATGCCGAAACGAAAAACAAGAAAACCGAGGGATCCATATGCGATTGACTTAAGTGATGAAGAGGACGATGAGCTTGAGCTTTCACCCAGACCGGCGCCCATAGAGGAAGAATCACTGGCCGACTTCCTCCGAAATGTACCTCCACCACCCTCCCCCAAGATGACCTCTGTTTTTGCCGAAGTTCCTAAACCGCCTAAGAAGAAGGCAAGCTTTTCTTCACGTTTCACTCGAAGTGGCTCAACTTCTCAAATTCAACAACCTAAAGTTTCGAATTCTGCGACATCCCGTACAATACCTACGAAATATACACCTTTCGGAACGAACCATTCTCAATTTAATGCTTCCGATGTTGGTGGTGGTTATGGAAAGGACTCTCAACAACCCGAACCCCCAAAGACAACTTCAAGTTCGAATATTATCCGCAAACCTTATGCTTCTCGCGAACCTGGTCCTTCGCAACCCAGATCTCAAACAACCGATCTCGCGGACTTTTTACGAAACTCGGAACCATCATCATCCATAGAACCCAAACCATTCGTTCACGCAAAGGAAGAGACTAAATTTGCGAGCCGATTCTTTGGAAGGCGAAAGAAGAGCACTGCTGGGGTTTAATACTTCTGTGTTTGAACATTTATTCTACAGCATAACGTTATCTTTCAACCTTGATCAAAACCAATTTTACGATATCGTTTTATCTTGAGGGATTGACACCTATCTGCTTTTGCAGAACAAAAATTTCAAAAATTATTGAGTCTCTTTTGTGGACTATTTACATATTGAAATGAATTTTATTGATACATCTGTCAATATGTTTTTCGGGGATTGATTTGCGTTACTTGACTTGACTTTTAGATACCACGCTGGGCACGAATATATGGGCTCGGATCCCCAATGGAAATGATAAAATGGAGAGAGGGAGGAGAGGAGGCCTTTTCTTTCCATTGCGATGACCCCCTGAATCTACAGATTTGGGAAGAGGGGTTTCTTACCTTGACTGGGATGTACTTTGCTTTATTGGGGGGGGGAAGGGGTTGAATGCCCAAGCGTGGTTTGGAGATTGTTTTTAAGGGTTGAACATATGGGCATAATGGGTGTGGATGGGGATGTGGAGTTGGATAGGTAGTTGGAGGAGACTGATGATTTTGAATGCCAGCGATGCTTTAGTCTCTAGGTATATTTGGAGTAGAATGAATGATATGAGAACGATATTACATTGATGTGCCGCGGATTATCTATTGTAAGTATGCGTGAAATATGCCAGAGTAAGTGAGGGTGAAGGCTGAATATATGAGATGGATGATTATATACAAGCGCAGTGATATATCCATTCCAATAGTTACAGATATTGTTCCCAAGTATTCAACGCCATATCCATCACCTCCCATCCCCATGGCCTTAGTCTCCAACCCACGCACTCCGTTCCCACCCCACCGTGCCCCTCATCTTATTCCACCCGGCGCCCGCCACCGCCTCCGCCTCAATACTGTCCACCACGATCTTGGGCCCAATCGTTTCCGGGAACGATATGTAGCCCTCTTCATCTAGGATGTGGAGGGTTGATTTAATCCATGTTCTGCTCGTAATCTCATTTTCCTCCGTCCCTACCTCGGTCTCTGCCTCTGGACCTGCTCCTTTCTCTTGATCTTCCTCTTTGATGCGCTCATCTGGTACCGATACAGATACAGATGCTGATACCTCTTCCTCCTTTGCTGCTCCTAACTGCTCTCCTTCCTCTTGGATATCTGGAGATATCATCTCTAAACTCTTGAGCTGAGCCTGCAAGCCGAGAACCCCGAGACGCGCTCGGAGTGCTGGGTGGAGGATGATGTCGATGGGACAGAGTTTGAGGAGGAAGAGGAGGGTGGGGATGAATTTGGAGAGGTGCGTTAGGGGGAGCGTATGGGTTTGGTAGGTGAAGGGGCCTACCGGGTTGGTTATGTGGACTAGGGGTGGGGATTATGTTAAAGGGGGTTGGTTTGGGGTTTGGGGTTTGGGTTGGTGGTGGGAGGGGTGAGGTATGAGATGAGGAAGGGGAAGGGAGGGAAAGACATACAGATCGTACCAGTCACGGGAGCGAGAAAGGGGGTGCTGGTAGCGGGGGGAGGAGGGGATGTAAGGAGGTAGCCCCAGTGAACTACATGATCAGAGAGAAGAGAGTTAGTATCATCTATGCCCAGGAATGCTTCTTCTGCTTCTTCTTCTTCTTCTTCTGCTGCTTCTTCTTCTTCTGCTGCTTCTTCTTCTTCTTCTTCTTCTTCTGCTTCTTCTTCTTCTTCTTCTTCTTCTTCACCAATAACCCTTCAATCCTACAGTCCCACAACCCTCCCGTCCTAAATATGAGGGGAGGGGGAGGGGGAAAAGAGAACCCAAAAATAAACCACCACTCACAAAAAGATTCATGCCCGATATCGGCCAGGAAAAGATACAAAGTAGAGGGAGCGAATGTGAAGTTTGGGGGGAGAGATGATTTCGATGTCGGTGTCGGATGCGGCATGGGCTCGAGTGTGGTGGACATATCCGATGGGGTTTTCGGTTTTCGGTTTTCGGTTTGCGTTTGCGTTTGCGTTTGCGTTTTGATGCCGTTCGTGAAGGGTTAAGTTAACGACAGTAACTTAAATCCCAAGTTCCATCACGGGGATCGACGAGGAAGACAGGACAGGACAGGACAGGACAGGACAGGACAGGACAGATGCACGCATGGGAAAGGGAAGAGCAAAAACCGCGATGCTTCTATTATGCTTTGGGTTGGGGGTCAGGTGACGTATGAGACGAAAAGTGCCGAGATGCATGCAGTTTCATGGAAGAACCGTGGGATCGTGGGATCGTGGGATCGTGAGAATAAGGTTGAGTACACGAGTACTCGATCGGGCATGTACATACTCGTGATGATAAGGTTGTCAACGGTCATGCACCATGCACCATGCACGGGCCATTCCTGGAAACTCTACTCGAGTGATAATATCAATTCGATCCTCTCTCATGCAAAAGTGCTCTCTACTCGTATATTTCGTGAAGCTGATTGCATGGTTGACGTTGTTACAAGGCCGACGCAGCACAATCTTGTAATGGGTCTCAATATTAAAAAAATATTCATTAATGGAATCTACGCTATCTACTACATCCCTCTATCCCTCAATCTCCTATACTTTCCCGCATCTTTAACACTCGCCTTAATCTTCCCCAAAGCCACCTCCCAATCCGCCACTCCGATCTTCAAATCATCCTCTATCGTCGCCTGTCCCTGTGCGACCATGCCCATCTCCCTCTTCAACGCCGCCACCGCAGCAGCTTGGTGCAGGTTGCCCAAGTCAGCTCCGCTATAGCCATTGCATCTCTCATCTCTCGCTACTGGACCCAGCGCCTCAATTTCTTGCGCGTTGGCGAATGGCAGTGCCTTTCGGTAGAGAGCCTTGAGAATCTCCACACGTTCATCTGGAGATGGGAGATCGACGAAAACTGATGTCCCAAGACGACCCGGGCGAAGCATAGCAGGATCGATCATGTCAGGTCGATTGGTAGCACCTACAACGTAAATGCCAGCTCTGTTGCTGAGACCATCCAGCTCTGTTAGGAGAGTGTTGACAACTTTACTACTAGCTTCTGACAAAGAGTCTTCACGCTTTGGGACCAACGCATCCAGTTCATCAAAGAAGAGAATGCACGGTACGGATGATCTAGCGCGCTCAAAGACTTGTCTAACAGCCCTCTCAGATTCTCCCACATATTTGTTGAGCAGTTCGGGACCTTTGATAGAAATGAAATTGGCTTTTGATTCATTGGCGACAGCTTTGGCGAGAAGGGTTTTACCACATCCAGGGGGCCCCCAAAGTAAAACGCCTGTTGGTGCTGTGATACCAACGCGAGCAAAAGATTCTGGTCGCTTGATCGGCTCGACAATAGCCATTTCGAGTTGTTCTCGCACCTCGTGTAAAGCACCAACATGAGCCCATGTGGTATCTGGAATCGTTGCAAAGCCCTCTCGTTTAGCTGATGGCTGAACTTTAGGGATAGCGGCAAGGAAATCGGTATATTTGATAGAGAAGTCACCATCAGGAGCCGATTCTCCAGCATTTGCGACTAAAGATCTCAGAACGAGAAGAGCTTCTGAGGTGCTATCCTTTGATATTGGAGTGTCAAGCTCCATGGATGTAGCACTGGGCAGTGGAGTATCGAGCTCCATGGTAGTAGCTGTTCGCTGTTTTAGAACTGCCATCATACGCTTCATGGCTTCTGTGCCTGCAACTGATACTACATCGTTTAAATCAGCACCTACAAATCCAGGAGTCATCTTTGCCAGAGCATGAAAGTTAAAATCGTCAGTCAAAGTAAGCTTTTGGGTAAGAGCACGAAGAATCTTCTCTCGAGCAGCTTCGTTCGGAACCCCCAAATTGATTTCCTTATTGAAACGACCTGCTCTTCGAAGAGCAGGGTCAAGAGTATCAGGTCGATTTGTAGCAGCAATAATAATCACAGGTTTCCCTCCAGTTTTCTCCAAAGCCATATCATCCATGGATGTGAGCATTTGAGCGACAATTCGTTTTTCCATCTCTCTTTGAGCACTTTCACGTTTCCCCATTATAACATCAATTTCATCGATGAAAACCAGACAAGGTGCCATACGTTTTGCTTCGTCGAAAAGATCCCTGATTTTCTTTTCTGACTCTCCCGACATACCAGCTACTAAAGATGGTGCAGAAATTGGTATGAATGACACTCCTATTTCAGCGGCAAAAGCGTTTGCGATCATCGTTTTACCACAACCAGGTGGTCCATGGAGGAGAACTCCTCGAGGCGGTTGGATTCCAGTCCTTATATATGTTTCCGGATATAGCATTGGCATCGCCACCAGCTCGTTCAATTCTTCAATGACATTATCTACCCCCCCAAGGTTCTCCAACGAAATATCTGTAGGTGGTGCTCTATCGGCCTCTTTCTTGACTTCTCGCTCTGCTTTCCGTCGTTTAGATTTTGGTTCACCATTTGCTTGTCGATCTGGTTTCACAGGTGATTCGACTTCTCCATTACCGTTGAGGTTGGGTTGCATTGGGGCTACAGGAGTGACAGCTCCGCTCGCAGAAGGAGTGCCGTTCAAAGGACTCATTGTAGGTGATGATGCAGGTTTTGCCCAAAGTTTGGTAATATTTCTATTCATTATGTTATGTTCCTAACCAAGTCAGTGAAATTAGATGAACATCTCGCAGACTTGTATACCTTTGGTGGTGGTACCGCTTCCTCCAATCCTTCAAAATCCCCGTCTACGGAATCACTATCATCTTGTTCTTCCTTCAGCACCAACAAGACTCTATCAATTGAGTCTTCCAGTAGTTTTTTGGATCTTCTTTTCAGACTTGAATTGGAATTCTTGATATGATCATAAACAATAGAGATCGTAAGACGCTTTGGTCCTTGCTGACTCTGCGCCTGATCATCTGCCAATTTCTTTACAATGTTATATATCTGCATAAATTCTTAGCAAATGAGCGAGCGATTCGAGTTTATCTTTGTGCCGTAGACAAGCCATACATACCTCCCTGTCCAAACCTTGACTCAAAGTTGGCCTTCCACCTCTAGAAATCATCGTAGAGGGGAGTCGCTCAAAAACACTGGAGTAGGGCGTATTCTACTTTGTTCACCACCTCCAAATGATTTAATCGTCTGAGAAAAAAAATGGTTAAAGTGATCCAAAAGCGGTAAGTCCCGCACTGGATAAACAATTCTTATCGCTTATCAGCGCCGGCCGCCAATGACGCCGACCCCCAAGGATCAAGCCTCCTCGTAGTACTCATAGAATACCACGGCATGAATCTCTAACTGCGATCAAGCAGTAATAACATAACATATATCAACAATGGGGAATGCTCCCAGTACTCATAAGATATCCGCTCAGGATAAGTATGGGGACTCTTCAACTGTTTATACCTCTAAATTCACTAACTCACCCACTTCAGAGCTATCCTGGACATGAAGAACCAGAGGGACAAGCTCCACCAATATCAACGACGTATAACTGTACTCACCGACCGCGAAACCGCTATTGCCAGGGAGATGTTATCGAAGGGGGACAAAAAACGAGCTCTGCTAGCTTTGCGACGGAAAAAATATCAAGAATCTTTGCTGGCAAAGACCGATGCGCAACTCGAGCAATTGGAGAAACTGACTAGTAGTGTGGAGTTTGCGCTGGTACAGAAGGATGTTGTATTTGGATTACAGCAAGGCACGAATGTACTAAACCAAATACACAAGGAAATGGGAGGGCTGGATCATGTAGAGAAGTTGATGGGAGAGACGGCGGATGCTATTGCTTATCAACAGGCAAGTAGTATATCGTGTGATGGGAGGATAACTTACTGACTTGTACTTGCGTAGGAGGTGAGCGATATGTTGGGTGGAATGATGTCAAATCAGGATGAAGATGAGGTAGAGGACGAGCTGGCTGCTCTGGAAGCAGAAGTTACAGGTGTTCCACTACCCGAAGTTCCCGCGGCGAGACTCCCATTGAAAGACTCGTTACCTGATGTGCCGAGATCAGAACTTTCAAGTAAAGATAGGGCAAAAGCAAGGCAGCGTGAGCGCGACGAACAGCAGGTTGCAATGCTGGCATAGGAGGTTTGGTTTATTGGGCATTTAAAGGAGTTATACGAGCATTGTTCATTGGATACCCGAATCACATTTTTACGTTCTTTAAAAACCACCAAATGTAGATATGTATTTAGTATTGATTGATGGCCATCGTGGAAGGAACAAATACAATTATCTTCGTACATACATCAATGATTAACACTGACGCCTCATGATAGTATGGGCGTAACGCCGCCCTAATGCGACAATTTACTCCTTGATACAAATCCCACGCTCCACGCTTATGCATGTCCATACAACCGGCAATGCAAAATATTAACCAACACCATATGCCCTTTTCATCGTCACAGAAAATCAAACCCAACATTCACCTGTGAAGATGTGAAGATGTGGTGTGCGCCAACTACCAAAAGTGTGAGATCCACGGAAATTTACAAAACACAAGCATCTGAAGCCTCGGAAGCTCGCCTGCTCCCATATCAATGCGCCCCATCTCGCGAAGATTAATTCAAAGTAATAAATTGACGGCTAGGTTGCAATACTCGAGTATATGGCGGAACATTAGCGTCTGGCGGTACCGAAACTCGCAAGGTATTATGTGACATATTTCGCTCAGCAGTATACGGATCACGCCTCTCATAGTATATTGGTGGACCAGATCTTCCTCCAGGTATTCTAAATTAAAAAAAGTCAGCAACTCAAAAGTCAGTCTAGATTTTTCAAGCCCACTCACTCTGGCCTATCTAAATAGCGTATTGGAGATCTTGCTTGCACAGGTCGCATGACTGTGAACGACCTAGCTGCTTGATCTGGCTCGTCGGCTTGACGATGAACATTTGGAATAAACCTCTGATAAGAAACAGGACCATCTTGTGGTCGAGAAAAGGAGGGCTCAAGTCCAGGTTGAGAGTAACGTTGAATGAAAGCTTGGTCTGCAGGACCATCCATATTTTGAGAACGAGAAATTCTTCTGGAAACAGGTTGATCAGGAGACGCTGGTCTTTGAAGGTAATACCTCTGACTAGGTTCAACTTGTTCTGTTCGCACAAACTGATCACGCTCAACCATTCTCATATTATCACTAGCCGCTCGCTGCGTATCACAGGTCTCATCAGAATTTATTAAATAAGGACGCGGCGCAGCCATCTCTCTCCTCAAAAGGGGGACAGGTTGCCGGTAATTTATCCTTTCATCTTCTCGCCTAGGTAGATCTGAGTGCATTTCATGTGGCCTGAAATCGGACATTTCATAGATAGGCACTCGTTCTGAGAGCACAGGCCTTGAAGAAGCCAATGGCAAATTTGTTGACAAACCTTCAGTATGTCTGGACAATGCAATGGGACGCCGATCGGCGTCCCTAGCAGGGAAAGTTGTGGTGGCATGGCCATGCTGCTCCCTGGTAGGATAAGGTCTAAACCGACCATGATCATCTTCAATCACACGACGGCGTCTAGGGAACGGACTGTCATTATCATCAACGACAATGACTTCTCGGAGTCCAGGCGACAGTCTAGTCCTTTCAATCACACGTCGTGAGAATAACGCTTGGTGATGACCTTGGTCGCCAACAACAGCATCTCGATCCAAACGAGGTGGAATGTTAATACTATCATTTTGTTCTTCAATGGATAAAGCAAGCATGTCTTGAAATCCAGACCTTGTCGGGGAGGCTCCAATTACTACTTGAGGTCTCGGCTCTCTGCTCACTGGTGGAGCAGAATTAAGGTGTGGAGGATGGAAAGCTGTGCGGTCATGCAAGGGTCTTACTGTTACCTCATCTCTGCGAATTAATGTCCTAGAAAGCGGGCGCTCTTGTGGGTAGTAATGGCGAATCTGTAAATATTAGTAGTGAAACTTTATTCTATCACCATGTCAGAATTGAACCTACTTGATGTTCGGGCGGAATGCTAAGTTGAGGTTCTGCGTCATGATAGAGGTACTCTGTGCGTATATTCGAACGTGATGAAGCGATTGGTACTTGATGCCGAAACCTTTCTTGATAGTGTGGTGAATCATTAGATTGAGCAGGTCTCATACTTGCCTCATATCCTTGGTTACTTGCCCCGTCAGGTTCATTAGCAGCATTTTGACTGCGATTTAAAGCCTCATCCCAAGCAGCTTGATATCGCTTGAAGCGAGGCTGAGGTTTCCTCGGTCCTTCGTTTGGCCTTACTTTAGACCTTGTATGAGAAGAAACGATATCTGAGTGGCCGGTACCATTCGTGTGTGAGTTGTGCTCAAGTCCAAAAGGCTGCTGACTTTGTGTACCATTTTGAAGGGCCAAAGCAGTGGATTCGGCGGAAATCCCTTCTCCTTCCCCTTCCTCTTCCTCTTCCGAATCATCCTCATCGGAATCCTCATCGGAATCATCCGAATCCGTAATGATGACAACTTCTCGTAATATCTCGTCCATTTGATCACGCCCAGTTTCCTCGTCTCCTCGCCATTTGACGAGCACATCCAAGCACACAGGCTCGACTACCTTTCGTGCATTTATCCAACTTGTTTCCCTGAGTAATTTGTCATATCTAGTATGGGTGTGACGAATATGAGCAAGAACGGCAAGCTGAACTCGACGTGCTAAAGGAAGATCGGCCTGTAGCCCGACCGTAGGTTCTCCATGAAATTTGAGACCCTTTTGAAAAGCATGCTCGATGATTCTCTGTCGATCGGTGTTTGGGATCCTTGGAAAAAGATCTCGTATCGCACCATCGGCCTGTTTGTTTATTTCCTCTTGAGATTCTGGTATTGGCTCAATCAAACCGTGGGCAGTGTTCGAAATAACCGTGTCACCGACAATCTTGCGTGCCTCGTCCACGATGACTTCTCGAAAGTGGTATCCTGTTCGAAAAACATGTTCTGAAATCTTCGAGTTGTCCTCTTTCGAGCGCTGTTGGGGTTATGAAGTCAGAATGTAGCATTGCATTGAGTACGAAGAGACTGTTCAAATCAACTTACAGAAACAATAAAGATCATAGCATTCTGTTCTCGCGATAGTTCTTTGCAAGCATTTGTCAAAGTCGGATCCCCAATAGGAACATAGGTGAATCCAGGTGGAGGATTTGGATCATTTGTGACCTAATCGTAAGTCAACCCAGCCCCCCAAAAACGGTGCAAAACCAAATACCTGAAACTCCAGCTTCTTCTTCTTCTCCTTATTCTCTGCAAATTCGAAATATGATTGATACTTAGAACTGTGCTTTGGAAGATCTAACTTGGCAATTAAATGATCGGGGGCAGGTTCTGCCCAATCTTGTGCAGTATATGACTTCTTCTCTTTCTTCCGACGTTCCAATTTTGCAGCACGACGATCTTCCTTACCAGCTCGAGCCGATCGAATCTTTTGAGTCTTTGGGACCTCTCGAGATTTTTTCTGCGCAGTTTTGTGCACAACTCCCTTTGCCTGGAGGGCCTTTTTTCTTCTACCCACCATATCGATTATTGTCCTTGACTTACCATAAGAATTTATTGTCCTATTGAAAGAAAAAGATTAGTGCGCAAGAGCGCTGGCAGGGCACGATAACAATTCTCTCAGAGTTATATGTACCAGCAGGTAATGCGTGATAAGAAAAATAGAGAATCACAATACGTCCTAACAATAGATCCAAGGGTTCAAGTGTTCCAAGTATTAAAAACGGAAATGGTTGTTGTGTCAATGAAATGATTGAGATGGGAAGAATGAAAGTCTTGTGTTGTCGCGAAAGGCTACTCGTGGTAGTAGGTGTAGTCTTATTAAGCGCGCATCTACTAGTAATGCAGGTAAGATGAAATACAGTACGAGTACTTGAGTAGAGTAGTGGTCTATCGATCGAGGCCATTACCTAATCACTCGAGTCAGTACACCATACACCGGTACACTGTGGTACACCGGTACGAGTACAACTCCGTAGAGATAATTTTACAACCCTTCGAGAGTATTTCACAAATATTGCTAAAATCAGTTAATTAATATATATTATTAGACATTGCTGTCAATACCGATTCTTATATCGTTGCCATCAACCTTTCACTTCATGATACCTAGTAGGTAGTTGATCTCTTTTATGTATTCATTCTTAATTTATGTACGGTACCTATGACTACCTATGTAGGTAGACAGGTAGGCGAACCCATAAACCTTCATCCGCTCTCCTAACATGGCCATCCATTTGTTTAGCAACCATTCTCTTCGTATCAAACTCAAAAACTCAGATGATTCTCCTTATTCCATGCAGACCAGACCCTAGTCATATGCTCCTTTAAGAACTCCATTTCCCCTAATTCTTGTGCATCGTCAAAGCTCCATGCAAGAAAATATTTACAAAACCTTCAGATCAATCCGGAAGCGAATTGACGTTCTTCTTGATAACTAATATGTTGTGAGCCATGAGTGTACAGAATCAACAGAGTTCACTTACATTCGAATGCCGAGAAGAATATGGAGTTTACAACGCATGATCTACCCATGGACACACCCAAGCCTCGGTACATCGTCTTATCGAAGAATCGAATCTTTGGTGCCTTTTGAACAGTCTCGCCTTTACAGCAGGTTAGGCAATTTCGTTGGTAAATGCTTTTGGCGGAGTCAATCGGATACTATCATGAGTCAGTCGCCTGGCCGAGTTAACAAGATAATGGGTTTCTACATACAATCAGTGCCCAGCTTGCTATACCGCAGAAACCTCCGGCCACAACGACAGCAAAGGGACTTGTCGATCCTCGTTCTCCTGTGTATGTGGTCAAGAGTTGCTTGCAACTTTCGTATGTCATGAAGTAAATAGCAGTTCCTAGCGTATCTCGAACTATGTAGGGCGAGATTAGTTTATGATAAAAGCGTTGAATAAGAAATATACTCACGAAGATGAAGGTTGAATCCTGAATAGAGTCCAGACACCCCACGATGCTTGATAATGTTCATAGCGGTGTTGAATGTTCCCTTGTCTTTGTAGCTTGCTGCGGTTGCGTTGTACACATGGGAAGTTCTCACGGGATCGGAAAGGCTCGATTGCCGTTTAGCAGCCATCAGTACCGATACTTGAGCACTGAGTTTAGTCAATTCGAAGGGACCTAGAGATTGTCAGAAGTTAGAGCAAAAGCCAATAGACCGGACCTATCAACTCACAAGCTACCAGTGTTATGAAAGAACCCGCGGTGGCGCCAGCAGCCCCAAAACAAGCAATAGTCGAAAGTGTAGGATATGTCCCATATGTGTTGATATGCACCAAGGGATCAATGTCGAAATTCCTCTTGAACCAAGCTGCGTATGTGTATTTAGACCGCTGATAAACCGAGAAAGATATTGTTCGGACCAGAGTCACTGAAGCTAAAGGCGCCGCAACCCCTCGAAAGAATCCTCGTAATCTCTCGGTTTGATATGTATGCCGGACGCAATCCGTGAAGTTCTTGTATTTGTAGGTTTGCATTCGCGTCTTCACTGAATCCAGTGGAAACTGCAATCAAGTCAATACGTGCAAAGTCAATAATATGATCATAAAAACTGACTGCGCAGAAAGTAGAACAAATACTGCTGACAGACGCAGCAACTTCTGTTCGATATCGCTTCACCCATCTCTTCTGTGCTTTTGATCTTTCTTGAGGATAAAGTAGTAATTGTTGTTGGTTGATCACATCATGTTGACCAGGCTTAATCGGCATAATGGCAGGTTATTGTTCGTGGCGGGCGCTGGAAGACAGTGGTCAATCGACCAGAGTCCTCAACGCGATCGCGATAAGGGCAGATACCAATGATCGTCCATGAGTCTTCTGTCGATTATAGAATCGAGCGGAAGAATTCAGTTGCGAAGTTGCAGCCGAAAAAAGATAGATGATCTGGGGAAAGGTGAATTCTGAGAAGGCGGGGTTGCGAGATATATAATATATGGAGAAAGCGAGGTACTGTACGGATACTGGTAACACAAGAAGAGGAACAAGCCAACCAAGGGCGTCACAGTTATTCGGCTTTGGGAAACGGTTTCATTCAAATTATGTGTTGAGCTTGGAAGTTGGCTTTAGTTTGACGCCGATCGCTTCTTGATTCGTGAAGTCTAACGAGGTATCAACCTCATGTTTTTGAAGGAAGAGAGAGAATCGCTAAACGCGGATCCACTTTCGAGTAGAGCTACAGCTAAATACGCTGCTACAGTAAGAGTTCCGAGGTCTTCTACTCGTAAATAAACACTTAATTACTGAGTATGACAGTATTCATACATCCATCCGTTCAAGAGCTACGAGTATATCAAGCGAGGAAATCTATCGCGGCGGTCGTCTACTGTAGTCTCAAACAAAGAACCTACTGTTCCGTATCTCCACTTGCCGTATCACTAAGTGCCAATTGAAAGGAATGGGATTATGGGAAGAAGAATACTGTACTCTAGAGTCCTTCCTGCACTATACTAGCAATGCATTATTACGAATTTACGGCAGGGCAGCTACGACTCTACGAGTAGATTGGATAAGTCGGATAAGCCCCGCAGTGATACCAGTACAGTAACCTTTTGGTTGGGCGTCCATAGGCATGCAGATGTGGATGACAGGGGAATGGATATCACCACCAGCCACTTTCAAGATGAGGAAATCACGAGGAGTATCTTCTCAGCATGTACTCGTACTGTACCTGCGGCTTCGACGAGTGAGTGCACACGATTACCCACGCTTGTTATCAATCCCGCACTTCGGGAGCTATCGGCTAATCAAGAGGGCCGATATCCAGTGGAACTTCGGGTGGAACTATTGAAGTGCGACCTCGTACTCGAGTAGACAATCAGCCTGTTGATCATAGTCATCTGAAACAATCTCATCAATATCATTCGTCACGCACTGTCATTGCTATAAAATAGGTAGGTGTGAGGCCGTGAGCAAACTTTCAGATCTACTCGTGGCTTGCGGAGTTCTTCCACAGGTACCATCTTCAACCATCGGCAGGACTAGACAGATGGTTAGTATATGACAGTCGTTCTCCATACGACTAGGCCATGCGTTGATCCATTTTCAAAATCCCTCCAATCCTCCAGTTCTCCATGTTCCTTTAGGTCCCTTAGTCGTCAGAACTCGCACGATCCTATATAACCATCCCTTGGACGACTTTTGGTTTTTTGAGCTCCAAATGTCTATCTTGAGGGAACAAACGGTCTTCCGAAATTAGATTTGGATGTGTTCGGACTCCATTGGGTTGATAATACCGTACGCACAGAGCCGTAGAGTTGATCAACGGATTTCTTCGCCTCTGTTGGGCACGCTCTCAGCGTAGACACAGGCCCATACTTTCATTGAGCATTCCAATAGTCATGTCGTAATGTGTCATGCTATTATGCCTCAGATGTTTCTGCATGGAGGTCTTTTCCCTAAGTTGCCTGCGAAGGTGTGAGTACTGCAATCAACATCATATGATTGAAGGTTGATTTACTCTTTCCATTGAATCCCCCGCTCATACTTTACTCGCAGCAGATTCTTGACCAACTTGTGCTCAAGACCATTTTCCTTGGCTGCAAGATTGAGAAATTCGATGGTATTGTCAATTCGTGCTTGATTAAATGTTGCCGGGTCCGCTTTGCGAAACTCTTCTCTCAGTATGTTTCTCCCGAGGTATCGTGCTGGTTTTGCATATTGTACGGCACGTAATAGAGCTCGGTAAAGGCCTCTATATGCGGATATATAATCTTTTGGTGTTGATGGCATTGGCATTCTTGCTTTGACTTTTCGACGAAATTCAAAATACTGCAGAAATTAACAACTGATCATGATCCAACCTCAAGTGACACTCGGTTCGCATGTGAAAATAAATTCTCATGCTTCGGATGATGCCGAGTAGCGCGTCATTGGACTTGCCTCCCTCCAACGTGAGACTACAGTAGATTAATTGATTTATTGATTATTCGGTTCTTCCAAATCTCTACATCAAATTCCTTTTAATGATAAAACAGATCAATACATATACAGAATCCAATTCTCACATGAAGCAAATGGTCACTAAATGAGCTCTCTTGTGTCCAACTTTCTGATCAATCCAGTTCTGAGACAGGCCAGGAGGTTCTCACGATCCGAAGCACCCACTCATACCCACGACTCGAACGATCCATCAACCCCACACCCTATCCCAGGAAACAACAATGAAGTTGATGAGGTCGTGGTAGATGATGTGATAGAAGGAGGAACAGTTATGGATCTGCCAGTTGCAAGAGATCATGTGGGCGTCGATAATATGATCCAGGGCTCATCGAATCCCTCTGGCGACAATCATCCTTTTTACCATGAGGTTGACCGAAACCAGATTCATCCGTTGGCACATTCTGATATACAGTCGATCATGAGTCAAGCCGACAGCAACATGCCTGGTAACTCTTCATTCAGCACAATACCCCGAGCTCAGGGAAATACCACAGAAGGGTTATCTGGCAGTGCTACTCTCAATGTCCTGGATTTACATTTGAGTTCCGCCGAAGGTTCATCTCATCATTCGAGCCAAAATTCAACCTCAGCTTCGACAGGTCTTGATACAGGTAGTAGTGCTCTACCTGAGGACGATGGTATGGGCCCTCTTCGACAACGCATCAAATATATACAAGCTATGGATACTCCCACAGAACAAAAGGCATTGTTGATGCATCAACTCTTGACCCAAGGTTACACCGAAGCTCATGAATTATTCAATGCGAAGAACTATGTACCAACTACGGCCTCGGATAAAACTATTAGTCAGGAGAGACCTGCGACTCCAGGCTCATTGAGTTCTTTCATTTGGCAGATGAATGGTGCTTCGGATCCAGCACCGGCAACTGAAATCCATACCTTTCACCTCTCTCCAGGCGACTTGATGAGGACTTATGCCCCCCTTGACCCTCCGGAAGTTGATGATGGGAGCGAAGAATCTGAGAACACCGAAGATTTTATACCTAAACTCGGATGTAAGCATTACAAGAGGAACGTTAAATTACAGTGCTCCACATGTGATCGATGGTACACATGCCGACTGTGTCATGACGAAGTCGAGGACCATATCCTAATCCGCCATGATACCAAAAATATGCTATGTATGATATGTGGGTGCGCTCAACGAGCAGGGGAATTTTGTGTCGAATGTGGGGAAAGGACAGCTTGGTACTATTGCGGCGTGTGTAAGTTGTGGGACAATGATCCCAATAAAAGCATTTATCATTGCAATGATTGTGGAATATGCAGAAAGGGTCGCGGCCTGGGCAAGGATTTCTTCCATTGCATGGTAAAGTACACCCAAGCTAACTACTTTATTTACATTCCACTTACAGTGTCAACAGACTTGCGGCGTGTGTATGTCTATGTCTCTTATGGACGATCACAAATGCATCGAAAGGGTATCTGACTGCGATTGTCCTATTTGTGGAGACTATATGTTTACTTCACTAAAACCTGTTGTTTTTATGATCTGTGGTCACAGCATTCACTCGGCTTGTTATACCGAGCATATGCAAACTTCATACAAGTGCCCAATTTGTAGCAAGAGTGTGGTGGGGATGGAGACTCAATTTCGGAATCTTGATCGAGCTATTGATAATCAGCCAATGCCGCCTCAGTTCCGAAATACCTTGGCTATGGTTTCGTGTAACGATTGTTATGCTAAAAGTGCAGTCAAATATCACTGGCTGGGACTGAAATGTGCTATTTGTGACTCCTACAATACAGCTCAGCTGTCAATACTCAGTGACCCAGAAGTGGAAACGCCGGTTATTGGGACAGGAGATACACAGACCGACATGCCAACGAGTCAGGAACCCCGAGAAATGTCTTCATCTACACACTTGATTACCGGTATTCCGAGAAATCGTAGACATTCTTCCCACATACCCTCCCCTTCATTACAAGGAGAATCAGGTCCATTTTCTCCTTACCCAGTGCCGTCTCGAATGGGAAGATCGGTATCGCCTGCTCGAGGATTAGGATTATTCGCAAACCAACCAGCGGGTGGCGACGAAAGTGATAGCTCTGGAGATGAGGATGATTTAGATTTCTGGGGAAGAGACGAACCACGAAGCGCCAGAGACTTACCAGGGACACATGATACAGATGCACAAGATGATAATGATATTGAATATGAAGACGATTCCACCGACTCGGAATCTGGGAATGATTATGAAGAAGATGATGACGGGGAAGAGGAACCTTTCGCCATTTTTGGACATCGTTGATACTTGCATGGATCGGTAACGGGAAAAGGTAGCATTTTTTGGCGTTGATTCTAGCGCCTGCAGCATTGTATGACAAGATATTGGAGGGTATGAAGGCGCTCTGGACATCATTCTGGGCATGGGTAGCGAAGGGGATTGGTATATGTTTGACTCTTGTAGTTATTTAGGTTTATTGAAAATACCATTCTTTTGATTTTTGATTGTGATTGTCTCATTACTCTTATCTCACTTGCTCATGGTCAATTCGGGGCCATACTTGAATAGATTCACCCCATGGTGCTAGCGAGACTCTCCTTTATGGAATGGGCCCTGGGAATGATAGAGCAATGCCAGAGACATACATTACTACAAGAACTCTTCAGGCCTATATGCCAGAGCCTAAGATCATCAATCCCATCTCCAAGAACGCCCCGGTATATCTTCCAAACACCTTGTATCAAAATACAGAGAGCCTCTTCAATAACTCGTGCCATGAATACTGCCCATGATCCTACTCCGCTATTGAGCTCTATTTCCATCCTTCTTCATTTCCATCTTCCGCCCACTCATTCACTCTCCCCAACACCTCCGTCAGCAATCTGTTTTCTCACTTCATCCGCATCTTTTCTTAATTCCCTAACAACCGTCTATTTCGCACATTGTCCGTTAGCTTCTACTCGATTATCCTATCCTCCATTCCCATCTTTCTCGAAACACATTGCTCTTCGCCCTCTCAATCTCTCCACTCCACCCCATAGCCCACCAACCCTTCGGGGTAAAAAGAGTCGACTCACAGCAAGCGCCTCCGGGTTAACACCATTCTCAATGAGACTTATACATATACTCAGGGTTCCGCGGTCGAGTTCTGCGTTCTGTTTGCGCGTTAGTAATCATGTTTCCTCTGGTCTTCACTCCTCTATCTATCCATGCCTCTCCCCATTCTCTCGCCCACCAGAAAGGCCAGGCAAGACGAAGCAAAGCAAAGCAAAGCAAATCAACATAAAATAAAACAGCAAAGACCTACAAGCAGCGTAGAAATCTCATGAAAAACATCGATGACCTGTCGAGCCTGTGCTGCACTGGTCGCTTTATCAGGTTTTTGGGATGGGTCTGCCATTTCTGGTCTGTGGTGTTTGTGTTTGGTGCGCGCGTTTCTTGTGGTGAGGTTGAGATTGCGGGGAAATTCACAATGGTGAGGATAGGTTTGGGTGTTTTGAGGAAGAAATTCGGGTCTCTTGGGTCAGTTAAGATGAGATCTTGGTGTTTGTATGGGATTCTGTGTTGGCTTTATGTATGAAATTCTTATTGCGAGTTGTTGGAATGATACTACTCTACTAGTTTTACATGAGGGGGATCGTTCAATCAGTCTCGTCTCGTCGCACAACAGGAAAATTATGCTCATGTATTGTGATGTGCATAGCAATATCCAGGTGGTATTCAATATCAATGTCGTTATGATTGGGATGCCCTCAATATCAATATTTCACGGCATCTTCCACAGCTTTCCTCCCACCACTGCCCTTAATTCTTAGCAGCTTCAACAAACAATTCTCTCATACCCTTCAACAATACACGCAAATCCCGAGTCTCATTTAATTTATCCACCACCCTTTCAATCTGCTCCTTCTCCAACTTCGGCTTACAGTATGGAATTACATAGTCCCTCTTGGATGTATCAAGTTCGAACCACGCCTCTCTTTCATAATCATTATCATCAAAATTATTGAAGATGAACTTCAATCGATCATTTTGTCCCGCTCCTTCAATCATAAGGCCTAAATTCGAAATCCAAAAATCGAGTTCAGGTACATTGAATCGAGCTTGTTTGTCGATATATTGAGCATGAGATTTCTGCGCAGCAAGTCGTCCATTTATAGCCTTTTGTGTTTCAGCGATTTGGCTTTTTAGGGCTTCTCTGTTTGCAAGCTGTGCATCTCGTTGTGCACTCAATGATGCGATGGCTGCTTGCATTTCGGCCGTTTCTGCGGCTTCCTTCGCCAGGATCTGTTGATGTGTACTACTCTTTGATGACAGGACTTCGATATCTCTTTTCTTCATACGTTGATCCTCTGTTAAATGTTAGCTGAATGCGCTGACATGGTATGCTAAGCACTCACCAAGTAATTCGGTTACATTCATTCGGAATTGATTTCTTTCCTCCAAAACGCGCTTCCGCCCTTGTTCTATGAAAGCATCAAATTTGACTGTAAACTTCGCCATTCTATCGCGCAATTCATCGAACCCAAAGTTAATACTTGGGAGAGTATCTGCCATAGATGGGGCATCCGCCGAAGATAAAGGTGGTCGCATCATACTGCTGGACATGCTGGTAGACAGCGAAGGTTCAAACATTGTGGACATTGCAGTATTGCAGTATTGTGGTATTGTGATCTGTGTAAGCGATGATGTATTGAAGTCAAAATGATATACAGAGAGATGCGGTGATGGTTCTCGTTAGGTTTGCTGTATGAGTGTGGTGGTGCAACAGGTGTAGATTGTTACTCGAGTAGATAATTTAAAATGTTGATTCCCTGATAAGCGGCGCGTTGTCAAGGAAACCAAGATAATATTTTATCAGTCTCCATGTCCCGCACTAGTGGAGCCGATATAGTCGCCGTTCAAGAAAAAAAAAGATCCTTTACTTTTACCTAAACTTTGCTTTTGGAATTTATGACAGAAATTCTGAACTTCAATTTTCCTTTTACACTCCAATTTCGCTCTCTGCAATTACTTTCCAATAGCTCTGCGAAGTTGCGAAATGACTGGAAGGGGTTATTGTTCAAACAGAAGTCCGCCAAAACCCAATGACTGACCACAGGGCGACTGACCTGGTTCGTGGTCATTTTGGAGAATTTTCCTACGATGTTAATGAAGAGCAGTGGTCATTTTCACAAGATTTGAGTAGAAGTATGTTTGAGGTTTGACCGTTGCAAATTCTTTGGTTATTGATTGTTCGCAGTTCATCGATTTCAACAACTTCTTCCATTCGCGCATTGCATTCCTCCCTCGATTCCAGATACACCTGAACATGGAAGGGCAGGCCTTGCGATAGCTCATACCCAGAAATGGCTCACAAAGAAGCGACCCGAAACATTTCCTGCGGGGAGTCTTGCAGCCGACCTGTCTAAAGATCCCGTGGATGCGATATACAAACGTTCTAAGACTAGTACATTGATGGCAATTGGAGGCGCTGCGGATATCAATCATGGGTCTCATTCTAAAATTGCACTCATAATAGCGATACCGTGTGGTGAAGCTGGTCATGTTTTGAAGCTGGTTAAACCTCGCCCGGAAAAACTCGGCTGGGATTCTCAAAATGGGGTTCGACTATCTTTGATGGAGGCTACTAACTCAGATGAAGGGCATTGGTTTGGTACTGGAGGGACGATTTTGCAAATCGCCTCAGTCGATGATGGAAGTGATCTCAGTACCTGGTTCGCTGTTAGACAGGCAGCGATGACTACAATTTTCAGGCCCGTCTTTCGAAAAACTCCAAAGCCTTTTGTACCCCCGGCTGGGCATGCTGCGACATACCCTCCATCCTGCCTTGACGCTAATCCCGTCGCAGCGTTAACATGCCAACAGTCTGGATCAGAAGAGCATATGGATGTCACTTTTAATCCTTGGTACGCTCGACAATTTGCGATTGTAAATCGCGCAGGTCGTTGGAGCACCTGGGATATTGAAGGCCGACAAAAGAAGCGCTCGGCTTTCGAAATTGTAGCCGGGAAGATGGCCCATATTTACGATGACTTTGGCGAGGATCCTACCATGCCGTCATACAAACTACCAGGGGATGTCGGTGACTGGCACCGAGTCCTTTGGGTAGGTAGCGTGAGCACTATGGTAGTTGCGAATAGAAGGCATCTTGCAATTTTCGATACGAAATCTAAGTCAACACGGCTACCTTCCTACTCATTCAATACTTCACTACTTAAAGATTGGATTCTGGATGTTAAGCGAAGTACTGTTGATCTTGGGCACTTGTTTGTTTTAACTACGACCCGAATTTTTTGGCTTAAGATAATACCCGCTGGTGAAGATGGTCTGAATATGGAGTCTGGAGTTCAGGTTATTCTCTCGCATCGACACTACAGGACTGCCACCGATCAGACTATGAAACTGACAATGTCCAAGGACGAAGTTGGCACAAATTTGACAGTATTTATTACATCCAGCGAAAATCCAAGATTAAATTCATATACCTTTTTTATGGATGGGAAAGTCGCGAGGAGTTTCGAGGGAGCATTTAGGCTTTCTCCTGGAATAAGCGAGGAAGCGATACTTAGCGCAGAAACTCTTTCTATACGCTCTGTACGTTACCTGATACCAAGAGACTCCGCCGAGGGAGCGGGACTAGAATTCATGGAAGCAGGCGTAAAATTCTATCAAGCATGGCTACTCAGATCAAATCTCGAGCTAGTATCTTCTCTATGGGCATCTGAAGTTATCAGCTCTCAACAGAAATGGACTTCACGGTCTAGTATAGCTGCCCCAACAAACAAAGTCGTGGAAAATTCCATCCGCGTTACAACTAGCCGTCTTACAGATGATTTCATCGTTCCTGATGAAGATGATGAAGATGCTTTGGTTGATCCAGTCAGCCTTTTCATGACTAACAGCGATGGACCTTCACTCAAACTTGGGAAGGCTTCTACAGATCTAAACCTCAGGATCAATATGCAGCCCGTATTTGAACAAATATTCAATCAACTCAACTCAAACGACTCAAACTCTGATATGGAAATGGCATTTCGGGATATATCAATTTGTATGCAAAACGGCAAGCAGGTGGACAGCATGTCCTTGAAAACTTGTCTTGAGCTATCGGATAATGCATCCCCCTCAGGCGATCTCGATGAGGCAGCCAAAACCATAAGCGAATTCCTGGATTTCGTGAACACATTTGATGAGGATGAAGAGGAAGCATCTTCAAAGTTTCACATTTCAAAACTGATATCTTGTCCTGGAATGATGTTTTCGGAAGACCCATCATCAGACAACGTATGTCCTGATTTGCTGAAAATTTATGATCAACTCATCAATGTTTGGGTCACAAATCTTCCTCGCAAAACTCCTGGGCCCGTTCGCCTGAGAAAAGCGAGACTTATACGAAAAATTGCTATGGAATTATGGTTGAGTTCAGTTGGGATTTCGCTCCGTAACAAGCAGTTTGAGCCAAGACCACCGATACTTGAAGAAGGTTCACCTTTGCGCATGTTGAAAGATATTGATGAAGTTTCGAGGGCTAGCTCACCTCCATATTTCAGCTCTCAGGTTAATTCAAACGCATTAAACAATTCAGAATTCGGTTTACCTACCCCTACCCCTTCGGTGGTATCGGCCGCTACAGTTGTAGAGGATTCTACCATCACCCGACTTCGCCAGTATGCAATTAGCCTCGAACCGAAAACGGAATTTGGCCCAACGAGATCTTCGTTGATTTCCCAATGGCCATCGGTTTCGGGCGCAGACCCTGCTACATATTCTTGGGAGGAGGTTCGGAGGGCTGCAGCTGCAGCTGCAGAAGAGAGTGGTGACGATGACTATCGTAGTCGACTAGAACATGCTCGGCGTAAACGAAGAGCGGACAAATTCTTGAGCCGTGACCGTGCGAATGCAGCTGCATCTTCATCTCAAGCTGTGGCTCAACCATTTGGCAGTCAGCCAGCTGGATACAACACTTACAGTTCACAGCCTGTTAACGATATACCAATGACCCAACCAAGCAAAGGAACCTTTGGTAGCAGAATAACCGCCCCTGCCACTCCTGGGAAGAAGAAACCGAAGAAGCGCAGAGCTGCAGGATTTTGAAAACAGAAATCCCAACCGCTTGAATTGCCGTTACATGCTTAATGCCACTCTTCTCCTTATAATCTCTGGATCTCCTCGTAGCATGTCAAGATTGAATGCGGATTTTCCGCTGTAGCATCTGTCTCATTACTCGTATAATACTCGAGTAATTGTATTTCTTATAAGGATTTTTTGGACCATGGAGCTTGGTATTGGAAAAATTTCGGAGAACAATCTTCCTAATTACCTAAATGGAGAATAATATAAATAAAGTAGCTCATGTTCAATTGCCTGTCCTCCGTTTCTTACACGAGGTCGTCATAATATACCTACCTACCCCATGCACCGTGCTCAATTGTCGCCGACTACTCGACGAGTATAATATGTCGCTACCCGTCAACGAGATACTTCTAGAAAAGTGGCCAAATGTGTGAAGTGAACAGAACGATTGGTGAATCTTCCATCTAGATAATCTTGCCGTCGGTGAGCCCGGGTGACCTTGGGAAACGACCTGTGGTATAAATGGCCCATCATCTCAAGACCTGATTTAAATCTTTCTTCCCTGTCCCCATTACAAAGTCGAGCCAACATTAAAAACATAATAATAGTAATAATGTCGAGCCACTGTCATGATGAGCATGATCATGATCATGATATCACACCTGCACTTCAATACTCCCTCTACCAACACATCAATTTCGACGACATAACCACACTCAACGAAACCAATTCTGGTTCCGGAAAAGCCATCGTGAAGAAAACATGGGCCGAACGAATGAACGAGCAACCAGAACTCGAAAGTGATGCGGATGAACAACTCTTGATCCATATCCCGTTTGTTTACCCCGCCATCTTACCCCTCTATGAATATCTCTCATCATCACCATCGTAGCTAATATATACACATTCCAACCCAATAGCTTCACCGGTCAAGTAAAACTCCACTCCATCCTTCTGCGCACCTCGAACTCTGAATCCGCTCCTAAGACTCTAAAAGTATTCATCAACCGCGACGACCTTGATTTCAGTGCCGCGTCGGATTTGCGACCCACGCAGGAGTTCCAATTAAGCCAAACATCGGAGGTCCAGGACATTGCCGTTAAGAGGGCTTTGTTTGGGAAAGTCCAGAATCTGACACTGTTTGTGGAGGATAATTATGGGGAGGACGTGAGTCGCATTTGTTATGCGGGCTTCAAGGGGGATTGGATGCAGCTTGGGAAGGCGCCTACGAATATCTTGTATGAGGCGGCCGCAAATCCAAGTGATCATAAGGTTAAGGGGACAAGTTCAAACCAGATGGGTAGCAATATTGGGCAGTGAAGATGCGTAGGATGAGGGTCTGGTGCATGGAGTGTGTATCTTAGCATCAGGTTCTGTGTGCGATGAATGCAGAAAACGAAAGAAGATTCCAGTGGCAGACAGCCGGGGTGAGAAGAGTCCCATGGTCATATGTTTGGGGCCATGAGCTGGGAGTTTCAAAAGTTTGTTCGAAGATAGAAGATGGCAATGCCATTTTTCTATCAGAAATAGTATCGCTAAGAGGTTATAAACAGCCTCCATCATATCGGTGTGAAACCGCAATGATACACAATGATACAATCTACATGAAATCATCCAAAAAGTCTTCTCCTCTATCTTGATTATTCGCCTCTTCATCATCATCCTGAACAAACAAATCATCATATGCATGATCTTTCTGCCACTTCTTTTCCTTATACTCCTGAGCCTGTCTCGCTTCCTGTTTCCTCTATCCACTAATCAGTATATCTATCTCACTAGGTACTCAAGACAAACACTACATACCCGTTCCAATAAAGCAGCTTGATCCTTCTTCCTGGCTGCCTTCAACTTCTCTTCCTTCTCCATTGCCAAATCCGGGAACTTTTCAACCTTGGTCTTGTTCAACCGATTGACAATGGGATTTTCCCTCGCGGGAACTAGGATCCTCTTAACCTAATATCATAAAGTCTCAACATCGTACCATGCACATAACATAGACTGAACGAACTACTCACAGTCTTCTGATTCTGAAAACTAACTTGTCCCACTGCCATACTCCCATCCTTCTTCAGATTCGACCATGGCGTATAAATAATCGTAATATTATCCTTCTTATTTCCTATCCCAAACCATCAATTCACATGCTCACTCGATACATCTCACGCTCCTCTCCCCAAACTCCCAAACCTCGTCCTCATCCTCACCTACCTTCAATAGAATTGGCTTTGGTAAGTTGCGCACAATCCATCAATAACTCCTCCGGAATAGACTCCCATGATTCTCCCTCATTCATCCGGAGATAAATATGAGCACTCGACAACTTGTCTACGTGAAACCAAACATCTTCTTCCAACCCATGCTTGATGAGATCTTCATCTGTGGGGGGTACTTTAGCATGTATTTTGAAATTGGATCGAATTTTATGCGTATCATACTTTCAAATTTATCTTTCCCAGCATAGATATACGCTGCTGGAGAAACAGTATTGGAAGTGTAATAATACACCATGTTGTTATATCGTAAATCTTTCCATAAAGTTGTGCTTCTTAATCTGAGTCTCGAAGTTAAAGTTATCGATCGGTCCAAGTGTTTCGTTTCTGATATTGACCGCATAACACGCCTACCCCGGTCTCCGTATAAAGATTTTCTCCCCTCTCCAATCTAAGTATCGCCAAAACCCAAGAAGCTCCCACCCACCCAACAACATGGCACCCAAACTCCCCACCAGCTGGGCGCAAATCCCCCCGTCCTTCCTCCTCCCCGACTCCCTCCTCCCCCTCATAACAAAGCGGGGCGTGAAATATG